>JANHGN010020593.1:0-51538 GCA_024605025.1 Megaceryle maxima | reverse complement strand
TAACACAATTTTATTTATATTATATACATACACAGAGACATTGCAAAATATAAAAATATAAAATCTACAAGTTAAATGTAAACCCAGAACAGGACAGACCAAAAGTAGGATTTTTGAGGAACACTTGGGGAATGTTAAGAACTTCTTCCAAAGCTTTAGAAATGAGAAAACTAGTAATATGCTAGCTAGAAAATGAGATACAGTAAGAGTAGCTAGGGGGCATAAGTCTATAAGGAAAAAAAATCAAAGTAATCTTACTTTATTGCCACAGAACAGACAACCTTAGGTAGATTTCTGTGCCAAAGTCCTTCTTTACAGGATGCTAGTTTATGCAGCTATGGTCAAAACTGAAATATCATCAGAAGAGCCTTTACAATAAATAAATAAAACTCTTAATAAACCATCAGAACAGGATTCCAAGATTTCTAATGTAATTCTAGGAATTCTAAAAGAATTTGAATATGAAATTGGTATGATTTAAGTACTGTGTGCAGTATACCACACATATGATGTCAGAGAAATAGAAGATATTTTTTATAATGTCAGTTGCATATTTTTTAAAAGACATCCAAAAGTAGTTATGGATCAGCCATTTTGATTTGTCTACATGCAAATTTTGTGAGGCCATAATGCATACATGAATGTAAAAACAGATGGTACATGTGTTATAATGAGGAATAAATCATACCTCACAAATTTCTTAAAATTCTCAAAAGTCCATGGAGATGTGGCAAAGAATGATCCAGCTAGTGAGGTGGACTCTAAATTGCAGTTTTCTGTAAAACTTTAGATAAAGTCCTTCACCAAAACGTGCTTAAAATTAAACTGCTGTGGTACAGGAGAAAGATCTTGTGTATAGAAAACTAACTAAAAGGCAAGAGGCAACATGGACAGACAGGAGTGGCTCCATTCTCCAGGGCCAGATCTTTCTTTTTTTCACCACAGTAAGAGAGATCTGCTGAAAGGGTGAGAAAAGCAGTGACAAAGTTTCATATAATGTGACAATGAACATTGAAACAAAGGGCAAACAGCTGATGGACTCAACATCAAGTATATTACCACTTGGGAAAGATTCCCAAGATACTGTTGGTAGGTATCAGATATCTACTGTACAAAAGTCACTGGCAGTCAAAAAGAAGAAATACTTGGAACTATTAGGAAGAAATAGAAAACAAATGGGAGACCATTATTATGACATTGCATAAATTCAAATCCCAAATGGTTTGTATTGTACCAAAGGCACCTATGAAGATAAACAGAAGAGCAAAATTATATTTAGAGGTATCGAATGATTTTCATTTCAGAGAAAATAAGTATCAAAGACCACAATAGTTTAACAAAGAAGTTACTGTTGGCACAGGGAGAAAGGAGAAATAGAAATCTGTTTGATAGCTATGAAACTACATGAGGAAGGAGTTAAGGGAACAATTTTTTAGCATTTGTTGTGCTATAGGAAGTGGGGCTACCCAATGAAAAGTGAACGTTTAAACCAAAACAAGCCCACTGATTTTTAATATAATACATACATAAGTGGTGGGATTTCTTTTTGACAGAATATTTCTTTAAAGAACAGTTAAAAAAATATTAAAGTAATGTCAAAGATTATTAATTAGGATTGTCCAGATGCAACCTCTAGTTCAGGATGTCTAAACTTCAGACTGCCAAGAGCATGAGTCAACACCATGAAAACTTTATTCCTTTCTTTGGTCCATTTTTACGTCTTTTTGCCTAGCCATATGCTATGGGCTACTGTAAGAGACAGAAAAACAAGACTAGATACGTATCTCTGGCAGTTTTCTTATGTAAAACTGCCTTGTGTTTTGGGAGATTACATGTAGCATCTCATTTGCTGCATATGTTTATTTTTTAATTTTGTTAGCATATTTTCTGCAATTTATACAGACTCACTGCAACTGGCTGCCAGTTTAAGTTAAAAAAAATGACAAGAACCAGCCTTTACTTGATATTATTTCCTTCTCACAACTTTGTACTTTTGGATTTTACTCAGGCTTTTATTACAGAATGAGAGCTCTAGACTATCATTCTCTAAAAGGACTCAGCAACTTATATTAAATAGTTTTAATTCCCTCTAACTGTTCCCCATCGTCCAACACATTTTCTGAGATCCTAGAAAATACCATTTCTTTCCTTATTGATTTTTCTTTACTATAAAACAAAGCATTGATTTTCTTCCTTCTGTCTTGTGTTTCTAATGGTACTTAAATTAACATGGTTCATTTGTATGCCACCTTACCAGGACTAATGCATCCTTCTTGTCAGACTCGCATCGCCAATAATAGAATGTAGGACCCTCCACTTAATCAGCAACCTGATAAATGTTGCACCCACTGACAAGAGCAATGGTTGGATTCAGTCTTCTTCTATGCCCTTGGGCAAATCTCTTAATCTACCCTACCTTCAATTCTGCGTGCACAGAATAGGGGAACTGTTTATCTATTCCATATGTGTTTGAGGGTGATAAAGACCCATTAGTGAATGTTACATGTGCCCAAATACCTCTTGCAGAGGCTTGACACGTGATCCCATTATTTGAATACAGAAAGATGAGCTTTTCACAATTTCACTGGCACAACCTTGCTGAAGTAATCAATACATTCTTGAGACTGTAATGTTCATCCTCTTCTGCTGAAAAGTCTTCTACTTTACAGTTGCTATTCAGCATCACTGAATAAAATTTGTTTTTACAGAACAGGCAGGATTCTTAAACTCTCTTGAAAAGAATTTGCTATCACTTATTTGGCTTCCTATGAGTTTCTTTCAGCTTCCTTGTTCTGCTATTATAGCTGCTAAATAGACCAACATTACCATTATGCCTTGCAGAATTACTTGATATACTTGTGTTGTGCCTGTTGGCCTAACGTTTCTATGACTCCCTGTTGTGGTTTAACTCCAGCTGTCAACTAAGCCCCACACAGTCACTTGCTTACACCCCCTGGTGGGATGAAGGAGAGAAGTAGAAGTGAGAAAACATGTCAGTTAAAATACAGTTTAATAGGTAAGGCAAAGGACACACATGGAAGCAAAGCAAGACAAGGTATTTACTCAGCATTTCCCATCAGCAGGCAGGTGTTCAGCCACCTCCAGGAAAGCAGAGCTCCACCACACATAACAGTTACTAGAGTAGACAAACACCATCACTCCAAACATCCCTCCTCTCCTCCTTCTTTCTCCAGCTTTATAGGCTGAGCATGACATCATATGGTCTGGAGCATCCCTTTGGTCATATGGGCTCAGCTGTCCCAGCTGTGTCCTCTCCCAGTTTCTTGTGCACCCCTGAGGCTACTTGCTGGTTGGGTGGTGTAAGGAGCAGAAAAGTCATTAACTTTGTGCAAGCTCTGCTCAGCAGTAACTAAAATACCAACAGTGTTTTCACTACAAATATAAATCATAGTCCCATCCCAGAAAAAAACTACCACACTCTCCAGTACAAAGTAATGCTTGCCTAGCATTTATTCATTTGCTCTTTTTTTTTTTTTTAGTTTAATTTCCATTTTGGCTTGTATTTTTTTCTTCCTTAATGTAAGGTGATGCGGATGCATCAAGATGCAAAGCAGCCCAAAAGAAAACAAATGGGAAGGGATTTTGAAAGTTACAAAGACTACCCCATTTCTCAGGGATTTGGTGATAAAATAAGGACATTTTTATATCTCAGGATAGGCTTCCACAAACTAACAACTCAGAACTGAGAGCTGGAAGAGGCATTCCCAATAATCAAAGTGCTGTTTCTGTCAAAAAGAGCCCTCCCAAAATAAAATATCTGCAGAGCTGGATTTATCTCCAGCTAATGGTTAGATCTTGAAAGATCTAGTGCTACAGGATGAGTTCATTCAGTACAACTCCAAACCACATGTAAGTGCATGAAGAAATAGAATTCATTGACCATGGCATTAAAGATTGCTCCTTTAAAAAGACTAGTTTCCTTACTGGAGGAAGACAGGTGTAGAACTACACGGTCTGGTAATAACAGCATTTGGAAATACATCAGCAAACAAGACCTCTATCAGGCACCACTGGCCTGAAACAGATCCTGAGCAAAATGCCAGGACCAGATTTTACACACCATACTCCAGTAAGTAACTTTAAATTGTTCATTCTTAGACGTTTCTAGAGCTGGATTTTCCTTATGCCGATGTTGTACAATACTGCTATGGCTGATGTTTGTAAGCTTAGGGGTAAGAAAAGAATGCCATTCCTATGGACAAGATAGGAAGAGAATAACATTATCTAAGTGATAGAAGATTCTGTATCAGTTCAGGAAGATAAATATTTTAAGTGAGATTAAATGTATTAAAGAAAACCACATTTAGAAGAAACCCATGTTAGAAGCAGACTAATCCACGCACACAAAGCTGCAATACAAAGCATGTTGTACATCCAGGTAGTAGCTCATTTGTACTCTTCAAAGCCAATTTTGCCAGTAAAATTGAGCATCAGAAGAAATGAGCACCACCCAATAGAAAAATACAGTGCAAGTGAATCATTCATACTTGTCAGAATTTGCTGATTCTGTGGAATGTCTCCTGAGCCTGAAATGTGTTCTTAAAAACCTGAAGAGAACTCTTAAATACTGCACTCAAAATGACAGTCAGCACATTATCTTGTGGGTTTTTGTTGTTTTTTTTTTTTTTTTTTTCCCTCCCCTGAGCAATAAAGGAAAAGTTTAGAGCTCACTAGTTACAAGTACTTATTAATTGGCTAATTAAAAAAGGGAGGCCTAAAAGTGAAAGAATCTCCACATAATGCACAGGCTACAGCTTAAAAAAAAAGAATTGCTTCACTTTCCTATGCATTACAACATTGACCACCTGAGACCCTTTAAGCAGCTATGGCAATTCCACACAAAGACTTAAAGGCAAATGTTCCAGAGAGGTGTTTGATCTTCAGGGATACCTGCTGTGCATGGGAGAGTGGGCAGTGTGGAATTGTATAAGGCTGATACTGAACTGTGAAACTTTTACAGACCTCTTAATTTTTCAAGAGTAGATTGAAACCCAGGAAAAAGCCCTGTTGATAAACAGTTGTGAAACTGGTTGATGATTCCCCTCATGGGAATTAAAATCCCATAGCATATAAACCACTGTTCACATAAACCATCGCTGACATTAACTGGCATCTTTAATTATAGTGCTGGTAGAGACAGTGGGGATTCAACTGGCACCAAAAGCTGAACAGCCTTCTCATTTTGTGTATCAGCTTTATCCAGCCAGATGTACAGAGGTGAGCAGTGTAGTGGCATGTTGATCTGTTATGCAGATTAAAAGGATTTTTTCTTATTAGTCTGAAATGTTGCACCAAGATTAAATCCCTATCAATATTTAATTAAAGGCAAGCTGTATATGACAGCTTTGTTAATGGGCCGTGAAGCAACTCTTACAAGTGGCTCTGGCTGCTATGCATAAACCTTAGGTTTTCAGATGTTTGTAGCTGCATAGAAAGCAGCTGTGTTGATGGAAATCTCTCAGCTAAAAAATAGTGAAACTGTTATATACCACCTTGTGTCTGCAGTGAATGAAGAAGTAATACGGGATGCTACAGAATCTTTTAACTGTTTGCAACAGCAAATAAACCACATCTCACCATAGTAGTGTATAACCTTCATAGATACTTGGGGAGGGGTTTGTAATATTAAAATGACAGAGGAAAAAAATGCAGAAGAGTAAAGTGATGTTTCAGGTGTCATCAGGCTTACCTAAGGAAGTCTCAGTCCTGGGAGTGGAGACAGTTCAGGCTAACTGATCTCCTCTGATCTCACCCAAGCAAAAAGAGTTTTTCCCCTTCATCCTATAGGTAAACAACACACATTCATAACTTCAATCTGGTTAAAGTTGAAAGCAGTCAAATCATTTAAAATGAATGAAGTCCACTTGGAACAAACTTCACAAGCTGAAGTGAGAGATTGATGTAGCATAGAGAAAGGATCAGATTAAAGTGGTAGAGCTTTGTAATAAAAGTGAGGAAGCCAGCAGCTGGGAAACCAGCCTATGAAAAAGGAAAGGATCAACACTTTTTCATCTGGGGGAAAAAAAAAAAAAAGAAGTTACGTAACACACTGCAGCAGGTTTGATTTTTCCTCTTCCTGTCCAGAAAACCTGGATGGGAAAAAACCCCAAAATAAAATCATAGTGAGCTTCATCCTGTCGTCCACAGGTAGGCAGAACAACAGGACTTTGAAAGTTGTATCAGGTCATTAAAACAGGGCATAAATCTTGCAGGTTTCAGTTCTGCCCTGGAGGCAATGTAATTTAGGCAGCTCTGGGAATGTTTGAACTCCAGTCATCTCCCTGGGGATGTCCCATGGTATACACACTCACCCTAAAACTCTGCATAGTCTTTGATACTCATCTGTCAGGTCCTACACTTATCATTTCCGTGTTTAAACTTGCATGAAGTACTCAAAGGGCAATTTCATGGCTGCTTTCTGCTGTGCACGGTCAGAGGAGTTCCCCTGTTGCTATTGCCAGGGACTTTTGAACATCTTCATACCTTTCTTCACTTTGATTTCATGTGAAAGGGCCAGAGCAAAGCTGCAGATTAGCATGGAAGCTCTAACAGAATGATGTCTCCTTGAGCGCATGTATTTGCATTAATGTTCAGTATCAAAGGCACACGTCTTTCTATGTGAATGTGTTCATGAAATCAAATAACTTCCATCTGACTGACAAACTCTATCCCAAAGAAAGTGCTCTGAATAATCCATTATAAAAGGAAACAGAAGTGCAGTATACAAAAAGCAATATATATATTTAAAACCTGTTCGTTTAAGAGACAGAACAAGAGCAGATATCTAATACTGTGCTTTTACATCCAGTCAAAAGCATTTGTTCATTAATGGCAGCAAACAATTTCAGGACACTTTTGAAATGTCCTTGATCTTGGTTTCTAGTCCTCAGAATTACAGCTGTCCTGTACTGCCTAGCTGATGATGGAAACTTGACTTCATTCATTTGCTTTTTCATTACAAGTGTCCACCCTTTAAGTTTACTGGGTAGAAGCTGCGAAGATACCATGTATGGAACAACAAGTTATAGTCATTCATTTCACCAGCAAGGCTCAGAGCAAACTAGCAAAGTACTAACTATTTTCTTCCAATACTGGGACCACAAATTTGCATAACAGTGGAATTTGTCAGTTACTGAGCTTTAATGAGAAGGGATTTTACAATGCAGCACTTCCCATTTCTGATAGCCTTAGAAATTCCTGGGGAATCACTTATTTTCCTGACATTTGTGACACAAGTCCTCAGTCAAGGAGATCAGAAGAAAGATATGAAATAAATACTGAAGTTAACCTAAGTACACAAGAATTTTATTCTCCATTATTATTTGCAAACTTTCACTCTCTTAATACAGCACACAACAGCAGGGCTAGTGATGTTTTGTGGAGGATGTGATCTGTACATATCACAGAAAACAGCAGAGCTCCCCTTCACTTTTGCCGTGTACAGTCACTAAATAATATCATTTTCTTTACTTTGCTTGCTAAAATTTCCAGCTATCAAGTTGAAAATCTCTTAGAGTTTCATTTGTTTATCTGTATTTGTTGTATTCTCAAGTCTGAAAATATCACAGTTCATTGGTGGGTGAGAGGTTGGAAGAGAAGGTATTTCCTTATATTAAAAAAATTGAGACCTTTATTTGAGCATCATCACAGACAAATCCTCATAAAGGTGAACATATGTTTTTCTGATGAAGACCTTTTTTTTTGACTTGAGAATTAAGAGATTGTGAGAATTGCTCAGTAACGAGGCACAACAGATCACTAGAGCTCCTTCTGAAGCACATTTTGAAAGTACAGGGCTATGACTTCCAAAAGATGACAGTGTTAAGTACCCAAATCCCAGTGCTGTCTTCCCAAATGAAATATCCAACTCCTTCAGCTTTCTTTGAAGGTATTCTTCCTGTGCTAGACACATACGTGTGAGTGACTTGCCTGTGTTTGCTGCTGGTCCTCTCCTCATTACAGCTGACACAGCCCAAGATGAAGAGCTGGATTTTCTGAAGCCATATGTTCATTTCATGAAAACTCACTGAAATGGGAGGACTCTGGGATTGTGTGTGCGAACCAAAACAACATTGCTCTTCTCCCCATGCCCAAACAAACCCCAAAACAGCCCAACACTTCAGTCCATATGCAGCATATGAGCTGGCACCAGAGTCTTGCTTGGCAAGATGTCTACGGATGCTACTTAAAATAAAACTGAAAAAAAAAAAGTACAGCCTCAGCAGGCAAAGTCTTCCATGCAGCCTGGTTGTACAATCTGCCATAGAGGATTATATACCCATAAGAAGTTCTCATACATGTATTCACTTTCAGCATTTTTCAGTTCATCTTCCTCATTGAAATAGAAATTTTCCCTGTGTAACCTTGTTCTTTACAGAAAACTTAATCTGTATTTACATATACATAAAACGAAAAACAAAAAAAAGAAAACCAAACCAAGTTTGCCACACAAAACCTGCAGAGAGAGGGCAAAGAAGGCCTTGCTTTGTGGGAAACATTGTTCTCCTGGTGTCTAGCCAGACAAAGGTTTGTTAAAATGAAGCACTGGCGATTTATTGTCCTTGTCAGTGGAGCTCTGAAGTCACTGAGGGAGTTGGTTTCCCCTCTTTTTGCTTTTCTGGGTGAAGGGCAGACAGGAAGCTGTACTTCCCTCACCGGGACTGCTCCGTGGTAGTGCACATAGGTTCTGGTGCAGAGCACATCTCCCTCTTCCCACACTTGCAGGGCAGCCCAGTTGCAATGTGTGGCAGAGGCACAAATCTCTGCTCTGCTACCATCATGGCCAGGTTATCAGATTTGTTCTTCTAGGAATTTCAGATTGTCATGACATTTTTATTCTGTCTGTGGTAGGCTACAAATCCAATCAGGCTGGCTGGCATCTCTGAAGGTGCACATGAAGAGCTGAAGGGTGCCAGGAATTTCCTTGTGTGTTCCTGGGGACCAGGGCTAGAAAAGAGAGAAAAGCCCTGCTTAGCTCCCAGCCGGGGAGCTGACTCCCAGCACATCAAATTTCATGCATAATGAAATCAGAAGACATCCTTTTCTGCACATGGGAAAATTCCTGTATTCAGTAAACAAAGAGAACCATGTGAAGCATTTTTTTGCCTTTTTTATACCCCCCCCCAAAAAAAAAGAAAAAGAAAAAGCTTTTATAAACAAATTTACCTTTTTCTTCTCATAAATGTAAACTTGATCTAATCTGTGTGTTTTTTTAATGTAGAGATAAATCCTGCCTTCTTGGAAATGCAGCTCGTTTGCCCTTTGTAAATTAGATAGATAATAATTTGCATCTTTCCCAAAGTGCTGAAATGCTCTGGCCTCCATTTCTTCTTAACTGGAATGTTCTCTCAGGTTTTGAAGACCAAATGATGTATTTTGCTCTTGTTTGTGCTTTCATTTTTAATATGCTCATGCTATTTGAACTGAAAACACTGTGTCATTCCTGAATTTACATATTACAAATCTGCACTTATAATAGAGTTACATACATATATAAATATTATGCATATAGCTATTAGATAGATATATATGCTGAGTCCTGCACTTTGGCCAGAACAACCCCATGCAATGCTACAGGCTTGGGGAAGAGTGGCTGGAAAGCTGCCCATCAGAAAAGGACTTGGGGGTGTTGGGTGATAGCTGGCTGAACATGAGCCAGCAGTGTGCCCAGGTGGCCAAGAAGGCCAATGGCATCTTGGCCTGTATCAGAAATAGGGTGGCCAGCAGGACTAGAGAAGTGATTGTGCCCCTGTACGCAGTATTGATGAGGCTGCACCTCATATACTTTGTTCAACTTTGGGCCCCTTGAGCATGTCCAAAGAAGGGCAATGAAGCTGCTGAAAGGTTTATGAGAAGTGGCTGAGGGAATTGGGATTGCTTAGCCTGGACAAAAAAAGAGACTGAGGTGAGACCTTATCACTCTCTACAACTACCTGAAAGCACGTTGTAGTAAGGCGGATGTTGGTCTCTACTCCAAGTAACAAGTGATAGGACAAAAGAACATGGCCTCAAGTTGCACAAGGGGAGATTTAGGTTGGATATTAGGAAAAATTTCTTCACTAAAAGGCTTGTTATGCACTGAAACAGAAAAGTGGTGGAGTCATGACCCCTCGAGGTATTTAAAAGACATATAGATGTGCTGCCGAGTGATGTGATTTAGTGGTGGACTGGCAGTGCTGGGTTAACAGTTGAACTTGATCTTGAAGGTCTATTCTAACCTAAATGATTCTATAATTCTGTAACTGTATGATTCTATATATCTCATTTCTGAGATAAAGTTCCTTTTATTTCTTCAGCTGTAGAGAATGTTCTTTCTGTAACGAATGCATTTGTGTAAAAATATAATTTACCATAATAAAAATGAAAAAAATATGTTCCAGTTCCAAGCCAACATGAGACTGTGGCACTGGTAGAGTTAGATAATGGTTGGATTTGATGATCTTAAAGGTCTTTTCCAACCATAGCAACTCTGTGATTCTGTGTAATTCTGTGATTATTTTATCTAGTACTAGCTATGCTGTGGCACTATTTATGGCTGTAGATTGGCAACTGTGTAATCTTTTCTAGAAAACGTTGACTGTGTTCATACCTATTCCCCAACAGTTAATACCAGAACAGTATGATAGATGAAATTTTAGGTGGTGAAAGTAATCACACTAGAGTTACAGTTGTCCTCTGGTGTAGTGTACTGAAGCAAATCTCTATCAGGACTTCATCAAATTCCCAAAGTTGTTTTGGAGTTTCCTGGAGGCACTGGAGTTCCTCTGGTTCTTCAGCATATGCACTCAGACTTTGCTAGAAATGACAACCAAAACATTTCCATCTTAGCAGCTGCAAGCTCAGAGTACATGAGTATTTCACCACTCTGTCCAGCAGTGTTCCATGCATGGACCATGTCTTATACATTGTGCTCAGAGTTCATTTAACTGTCCCTGCCACAGACTCACATCTGCTCTTGTGGTCCCCAAGCAATAAAGAAGTTACAGCTCTACGTCCCAGGAAGGAAGTTTCTCCTCACAGGGCTTCCTACCCAGGAAAGACAGCTAGCTGATATTTTTAACAATAGCTTCACATCAGACATCCTATACTGTAGCATGCCTCACTGCAACGGTGTGTACCACGGGGCTGAGTGCTTAGGAAGCTTAGGAAGGCCTAAGCTGGAATTTAAAAAAGCTGATCATTTAGGCAGTCCTTCCTGGTGACATCAGGGTAACAATTGCTGGATCAAGTGTTGCAAGCATTCCAAAGATGGAGAGGAAAAGAACATTTACAGAGGTTTGGTGCACCACTGTCTGTGGAGTGATCTGGCATGAGGAACACAGAGCTATCAGTTATATTTTTCTTACTTCTTCATTTTGTGATTGCAATCTTATGAACAAATGGTTGCTTCTGAGTAGCAATCCTGTGTAATAGAAAAAGATTGTGGTATTAATTGAGGCCAGCAATTTGCTAGCTCACCAGTAGGAAACTGGTGAATGTTCATCATATGTTATATGTCATTAGCTATGTCAGTAGTCAGTAGTCATTAGATAGTCTCTAATGACTCATGACAGATGGAATACAAAGGGGAGACAAATATAGGTTAATTCAAACACAACAGACTATTAATTTTCAATGGCCATGGTTTTATCAAGACCTTAAGTGAAGGAGAAAAATTAGGTCTAATTGGAGACTCTGATATATCATACTTGATTTATATCAGTAATCAGTTTAGAGCTTTATGTATACATACCCAGAGAGAAACACAACACTATGGACCGAGAAACAGAGGTGATGAATTGCTGCAGGATGCACTGGAATAAAGCTGGCAGGGCTGGGTAATTCTGACCTTTATGCCTCAGCTGTTGGGATATCCAGCTCAGATGCTCTGAGCTGCATCAACTCTTGCTCCATCGCCCCATGGCTGTATGTCCTTCTTCACTGACCCCCACCTTGTCTCACCCCTTCTCTTGTCATTCCTCCTGACCTGGAAGTGAGCTGCTTTGCACCACACCAACACCATAGTACATAGTGACCCCCTCCACTTGGGCCTAGCCTGCAAGGACCAAGGGAAAGAAAGAGATTTATTCAACCCATCCTGATGATGCTTCAGACCAGGGAAGCAAGCCAAGGTTTAAAGCAACAGCTGTCATGGCCGACCTGCCAGCCCAGAGCATCCATCTGTGACTGACCAGCTGCCACATACCCTGAGAACATGAACACAAAACCACCCTTCCCTTTTTTTTGCTATGCTTCTTCTCTTTTGTGTCTTGTTTTGTCAAGTGCAAGAAAATTACCTCCATTCTCACAGCAATCAACTTGAAAAGTCAACAACACGGCTCTCTTTCCGGCTTTACTTGACAGCCTAGGAGACTATCTGGCAGCCTCTTTGGGCCAAAGGGACTTGCGTGGGCTTCAGTAGTTTGTCTTACATGACTCCTAAGTCCCAGTTTCAGAATCCATTGCAATTTGATTTTGACTTTGTCTTTCTTGTGTGTTGTGCTTTAAATAATTCCAAAATGGAATGTGTATTTTTTAGCCTCTTCTATAGAAAAAGTAAGTTGAAAAATTTATACTCAAAGGCTGAGCCATGTCGATTAGTATTGCAGAAGAACAGAATGTCACAGTGACTATAGATTTTAGCTCTCTGCATTTTGTTATTTCTTACAAATTAATTCCCGATTATTTTCTAGAATATCCAGGAATAATCTATTATGGAAGGTGCAGCCTCAGCTTGCAGACAGGCAGTAACTACTTATATGAAGAATAAAACATGCCACTTCCCAGAAGCAACTTTTGCATCAATTAAATCCTTCTTTCCCCTTTGCAGTTTAGCTTTCAGGATGTAAATATAAGCTTGCTGTATCATTTCTCTCTTGTCTTGTCTGATGATGAAAAAGAAGAATTGTTCTACAAAGTTTACCGCATTAGAATAAAGGAGTTTCAAAAATACAGTATGATCTATCTGTGAGTAGGAGAGGTACAAACTCAAACAGAGAAAGATAGGTCCACACGGAGTTGCTGATAAAAGGCAGACCAGAGACCTTTGGACTGATTTCTTACCTGTGACCAACTAAGCCATGCAACCCTCTTAGTCAGGATGAGGGGAATACTGTGGGTGTTGCCTACCTAAACTTCAGTAAAGCCTTCAACACTGTTTCCCACAGCATTCTTATGAAAAAAACGGCTGCTCATGGCTTGCATGGGTGCATACTCTGCTGTGTAAAACACTGGCTAGAAATAGGAACTGGCGTGCACCCTCAGTAAATGTGCCCAGGTTGGGTAGGAGTGTTGTTCTGCTTGGAGGTAAGGAGGATCTACAGAGGGATCTGGACAGGTTGGATCAATGGGTCGAGGACAATGGTATGAGGTTCAACAAGGCGAAGTGATGGGTTCTGCAACTGGGTCACAATAACCCCATGCAACTCTACAGGCTTGGGGAAGAGTGGCTGGAAAGATGTGCAGCAGAAAGGGACCTGGGGGTACTAATTGACAAGCATCTGAATGTGAGCCAGCAGTGTGCCCAGGTGGCCAAGAATGCCAACAGCACCCTGGCTTGCATCAGAAATATTGTGGCCAGCAGGACTAGGGAAGTGATAGTGCCCCTGTGCTCAGCACTGGTGAGGCTACAGCTTGAGTACTGTATTCAGTTTTGGGCACCTCAATACAAGGAGTACACCGAGGTGCTGAAGTGGGTAACTAAGAAGAGTAACTAAGCTGGTGAAGGGTCAAGGGTCTAGAGCATGTCTTATGAGGAGCATCTTAGGGAACTGAGGTTATTTAGTGTATTCAGGCTATTAGTCTGAAGAAAAAGAGTCTGAGAGGAGACCTTTCTGCTCTCTACAGCTACCAGAAAGGAGGTTGTGGTGAGGAGGGGGCCGGTCTCTTCTCCCAAGCAATAAGCAATAGGACAAGAGGAAATAATGTCAAGTTGCACCAGGGGAGATTTATGTTGCGTATTAGGAAAAATTGCTTCACTGAAAGGGTTGTTAAGCATTGGAGCAAGCTGCCCAGAGAAGTGGTGGAATCACCATCTCTGGACTGTTTCAAAGTCTTGTAGATACGGTGCTTAGGGACATGGTTTAGCAGTGGACTTGGTAGGGTTAGGTTAATGATTGGACTCGATGATCTACAGTAGTCTGTTCTCCAAATCTCAGGTGCCTTCAGGCAAAACTGTCTCCAGCCCCTTGGGAAAAGGCTAGTCCAGCTCTCATGCTTTCAACTTTCTTTAGCAGCCAAGCAGGGCAGACTATTCCTGAATGTTGTGACAAAAAGATAGTGGTATTGCATGTTATCACAGAGGCATCAGCTTCATGTCATTTCTCCCTTAGTGATAGAATACAGAGGCTAGAGTGCCAGAGGAGCTGGTGGCAGTGTCTTTCCGGCTCACAATGGGATCCCTGTTTTGTTTATCTTGTATATTCTCTTCTCCTATCATGGGAGGAATTCTGGATAGAAACCTCAGGGAAATGAAGTTTTTTAATTTTTTTTTTTTTTTAAGCTCAGCATTTTCCTTTCCAGTAGCTGGGAAAACAGCATTTTCATTGTCTTTGGTGAGTCAGCTTATCTGGAGTTTTAGGTGAATAGTTCAAGCAATTAAAGCAGCTTTGTGGTTGTTCTTCTCTTGTTGACCAAAATCACAAAGCAAGAAGCCCTGCCTAGAGGAACTGACTCAAGCTCAGTAGCATGTCACTTTATTTCACAACTTTTCTTGCCACACCTTGCCTTCCCTTCTCTTCCCTCTTTCCCTTTCCCCTTTTTTTTTTCATATAAGCAAAGACAGTATATAAAATGTGAGAAGGACTGATAGAGTGTAAACTACCAGGATTAATACATCTACACTACTGAAACAATTAATGAAAACTTTTTTTCTTTTTTGCTAACATGAGTATGTGGAGCTTCTGTGCTCCACTGAAGAATGCTTTTTGTCTGGAAAACAAGATATGCCACTGAAAGAAAACAGGAAGGATTTCCCAGATACCCAGCTCTTCTCCAAATGGTGCCACCCTCTCTCCAGCTGTCGGTCCTGGGGCGGGGAGAGCACGGCCACAAGGCCGTGCCATGGCAGGCAGGGAGGGTGGCAGCCCCACAAAGCTGGATGCTGGCGTACATGAGCATCATCCCCCATCTGCAGAGGTGCTGCCCTATACAGTCTCATCATCATTTGTCCTCACTGAACTCTTGTCTCAAAGGGCTCTAGGTCTTTCAAAGGTAAAGGCCTACAGCATTACTGTATTACCCCATGACACATTCAAAAGAATTCTTCTTGCCTGTGGGAAATTTTCAGGTCTAGCAGAGACCAGAGACTAGACTTCGTAGAAATGCAGCCTTCTTGTAGGACCACTGGCGTAGCTGTTATGCATTGCAATCATGGTTTTAGAATGGAAATAAAAAAAACCAGGAAAATCATGGTTAAGAATCATGGAAATAGAAATCCAGACACTTAGGATCCATTTCTGAAACTTTTATATGGCTTTAATATCATTTCAGACTTTTCTTTTTCTAGTATTTTCATACTATCTATAGCAAACTGATAACAGAACCCTAGAATGACAACATTTAATTATATGCCTATACTACATTTGCCAGATAGGAGACCTAACACATCCTTATCTGGTTTTAAGGTCGAGGGCTCTGTGACAGTAGAGGTTTTTGGTGCTCAGGTAGGCATCTCCCATACTGAACATCTACAACAACTTGACAGGCAAGACCTCACCTGGAGTTAGGCTGCCTAGATTTTGGTCCAGGTAGATCTGCCTAATCCTGCCTATTATTCATCATAAAATCATTCATTATTTAATGGCAACCAGGACAAAAGCTACGGTATATTAATCACATTATTAATGAAGTTATTGACACAAGATTTAGGTGAATTTTGTTATTAATTACTTATATTCCATCTCTTTTCCTATTCATTGCAAATAAGCTGTTTCTAGAGGAGCATGGTGACTCAGAAAGACCTTGCTTCTGGTATATCTTAAATTTTATTATTTCATAATACTATGCATTCTCCTCTGATAAACCTTGCCCAAGACAGTTTGCACTCTGTACTACAGATACATTTTCTTCCTAGGCAGGCTATTTTTCAAACTGTAATGTTGGAGAGTGAATGAAAATAAAAAATAAAAATAAAAATTTTGATAAAGCCTTAATAGAAAGCTGAGAGAACATGAAGCAAATGAGAGCCATTAGAAATGAATTATTAGCTGAGCAGCTGAAAAGCCAGCCAGCTAGTATGTGGGGGACATGATTTCAAATACCTTCTTATATCATTTTTCCAGTGACTGTTCATGTTAAAGCAGTAATAGAAATGCACTAGGGTTTGATTAATAAGACATCTGAGAGGGTGAGAGCTCACACTCAACTCCCCGTTTTTAAAGTATAAATTGCTTTTTCGTTTTGTTCCAAACCTTGAATTAAAAAAAATTCTTTAAAAATAATATTTCCTATAAATTGGAGTTGTTACTCTTGATTCAGTGGAAATATTGAAGTAGGTTCATCTATTCTAAACTCTGTATTTGCATACTTTATTGTGCATGTTTTTTACATTTATGATGATATTTTGGCCCAATATCAATGACAGTTCTACTTATGTAGAAGGGCTACAGCAAATTTGTTCACGTTGGTACTTTTGATAGAAACTTAATAAATTTAAAGGTCTGTGAAAATTTGGGATAAAAGACACTATATTATATTTAAAGTAATTGCATCATAAGCATTTCTTGAAAAACTGAGAATTCAGCTTATCATCAAGGTAGAATATGTAACCATCTAGATAATAAAATAAATGTATTCTGACAAGAGGAATGCCCCATGGCATTACATTTGTTAGAAATACCAGCTAAATGATGACTCAGCTAAAGCCATTTGCATACCTTCTGAACACAAGTGATCCAAATGTAGTAAAGTGGTAATAGAAATATGCCTGAAAATATACTTAGTGTTTTTCACAGGGTTTAATCAAGGTATAAGCATTTAACAGAGAAGGTTTCTTCATAAATATACTGCTTAATACTCACATACAAGTATTATGATATTTACTCAAATATTATGTGCTACATATATTATCTTCAAGGCCTTCAGTTGCTACTGTTATTCCAAAAAATACCGTTTTCCTCTGTGGGAATGTGCTAATAGGATTTTCTTCTTGCCTCAGACTCATGATCATAGCATTAGGAATTTCAGGAAACTGTGAATACACCTTATGCACTAAAATGTGTTTATGTAAGTGCTTGTCGTGTACAAATAACCAAATGATACTATTTTATCGGACATGTCATTGGAAATTACTGAGGCACTGTCAAACTGAATGTATATGAATTTTCTGTCACTGCTTATGATAGAAATTCAGACCTGTACTCTTCAGCCACCAAGTTCTAAAGCATGTGACTTGTAGAAGTTCATAGTGGTAGAAGCACATGTGAAACCTAATGAAGACACAGAAGTGTATCAAAATGAGATTAACAGGTTTCAGCACATACAGTATTTATTAGGCACCTGAATGTCAAACACTGTGATTCATCTGTTCACAAAAACATTTACTAGAGTTTGTGGGACTGAGCTGGGCCACTCTGCTCTGGCTCAGTTGCAGGGCTTCATTTAAATTTTATTTAATGCAGAAATATTCTTCTGTAGCTTCATGAATATCCTCTACTAAACATATTCTTTCCTTCTTTTGTTAATTATGACATAGTTTCGAGGCAGTCTTCTGTGTCTGAAGTTTTTGCTTTGCAGTTCATGGCTCACATATTCCCTCGTGGTGGGATTATGCTGTTTCACTGTGCAGCCATGATGAGCAGAACTATTAATAGCTTGCTCCCTTGTGCTGCACTTACTGGGCAACTTGTGAACAGCCAGAAGAACCGCAGCAAGACAGCTCTACACATCCTTCTGCTATGGCCTTTAACTATTTATCTGCTACTCAGCATATTTGATTACACTGTGCAAAGCACATTCCCTCTGCTTTTCCGCATACCTGGTGGGGCCTCATCAGAGGAGGCACACAACTCTAAGAGCATATGGGGCAATTGAAAGCTCTGATCTCACCTTTAGTCTCTGTAACTCGTCATATGAAACTGCTTCATTTACAAAAGAATTATTTACTTTTCCTTGCCTGCAGCCAAGGCTGTTTCTAGGCACAATTAGAACTGGCAGCAAGCTCTCAGGAGCAGATAAATGTCCAGGACCTTGTATTCCCTGTTGCTCATTCACCCTACTAAGCCAGAGCCACTGCTACTTTTCTCAGATAAAAGAAGAAACAGAGGTGAGGAATGAGATTGCACCCTCCCTCCAGTGCCCACCAGCAGCAATCACAACCTGTAACCTGGGGGGGAAGGCAGAAGACAAATATTCGGGAGTTCCCCCAAACCTGTTTGTCCAGAGCAGTTTCAGCCTGTTACCATAGGACCCCCCACCTTGGTCATTAAACCCAGCTCATTCTCCTCAGGTGATGGCTGAATCTGTCCTGCAGCCAAAATCCTGTGTTGCCCACCCACCTGAAAAGACCCAAGTGTGATCTGCAGCACACTAATGGCTTTCTGGGTCTTCCATTTCTTTTGCACCAGTGCGGGCTTTGCAGACCAATCTACACACATAGGGAAACTTGCTGAAATCCACTTTTTTTTTTTTTTTTTTTTTCCAGTGGGCTTGTTCAAGGGATTAGAATGTAATTAACCTTGTGTTAATGATCTATGAGGAGTACCAGAGTCCAGTTAACTATCCCTAACAGGCATTCCTCTAAAGATAATTTTGCTTCAAAGCTGAAATTCAGCAGTAGGTCACTTGACAGGAAAACATCATTTTTGAAGATGTGTACTGAGGGGTGTTCTTTTGCTCACTCTCACTAGGAGAGATACCTCCCAGCTGCAATCTTCCTGCAGCACATGCAGCTAGATAACAGATAAATGGATTCATCAACCTGCTTCATAAAGTGGGTAAATGATATGGGAAAGCTGCTAAAGGATGTATATAACCCTGGAGGTGAGAAAGCAGGATCAGAATGTGCAGATTGCCCTCCTTTGATGGGGTATAACTGGCCTAAATTGGAGAGTGGGAAAACCACGGGTTTTCTTATTATTGTGAGCTGATGTAATTGAAAGATTACAAGGAATATCTTTCTGAGACTATTTTCACAATCATCTGAAGAACAAAGCACCCTTTAAAAAAGAAGAAATAATAAATCCATGATGATACAGAGACTGAAGAGGGAGGGATGTAGAAAGAATTTCCCTTTAGCCCCTTTTAAGTCAAAGGATGCTTATCTATTCTCTCTGATTCCCTCCTTTTTCATACATCCTCCCCATCCATTTTACTGCTTAGTTAGTTAGTTTGTGTGCAGAGAGGTAGAGAGCTTTCTGAAACCCAGGGAACACTTAGCTGAGAAATCTCAGGGAACAATACAGCAGACCCTCCCTTTTCTAGAGGAGTCTCCCTTGCTTTGAAGAAGTCAGGTGTGCACAGCAGCCTCATTGACTTTTGTTGTTGTTGTTTGTTTGTTTGTTTCTCACAGACAAGCCAGGCAGGTTCTACTCTGCATAGCTGTCTTTGAAGCTGCGGCTTTTTGTGCCTCCTCTGCTGAGGAATGAACTGAGAGTACCTGATGAGAAAGGAGGAAACATGAGCATTTTCAGGTTAAGAACGGGGTAGATAAAGTCCTCCTCCTCTCTCAATCCAAAGCGCCAGCTCCACACACGTCCTTTTGTTTTTACGTGAACCACAGCATGCAGCCTACGGGTGCTTTAGTAGGAAAAGTAGTGCCAGAAAAGAGAGTTTACAATTCAGCCTTCAACGAATTCAAAGTCCTATGTCATCCACCAAGACACTGGCAGAAATTGTTAATGCCAGGTCTCAGTGCAAGCAGTAAACAATTGCTTGGGTTTGACTCACAAATATGAGAAGTTAGGCACCAGTGACTCTAACCAAACGAGTCACCTTTTATAACTTATTTTGATTTAATATCTCTCTCACCTTCCCCTCCTCCTTGTGTTAGGTTCTTTGCTTCAGTTCATTTACAATGTTCAGTGTATAATAAATGTGATTAGCTTCAGAAAAAGAGCTGAGGCTGCTCACTGGAAGAATATTCTGCACTTTGGGGAGAGAAAGGGAGCTTGTGTGCAGGACTGGGGTGGAAGATCTGGAGGAGTTTTCAAGACAATTTTTTTTTCCATTCTTATTCAAAGCTTTTCTATTCATAAGGAAAATATTCAATTAGGAAACCTCTATGGAGCAGAGGGGGAATCCAGCAGCCGAGGAGTCAGAAACTCTGCAATCAGCACTGATAAAGAGCTGTTATTTTGACAAATAGCATAAAAATGAAAACTGTAACAGGCTGCAGCAGGAATGCAATGGACACTGGATGTGTTTGCCATGGTAAGTCATGCATGCTTGTTGGAGGTGATATTCTCTGATTTGTCACTGCTTTTTATCTTATTAACAGTTACTGTAATTTGAAATGTGTTAAGCAAAGCAGTGCTTGGCACATGAAATGCTTTCAAGAGTTTGAGTGCTGCATTTTGATTGATTTCATGGGCCATCTGCACTGAAAGAATGGTTTGGATGGTGGTGAAAAATGCCTCTGTGTGCTCAAAGAAGAGCATCCAAACCAGACACAGAAGCTGTAGGCTCAGTTCAGCTGAGACATTGACATTGACATCTGACATCCATCTGACACTGGACTCTCTACCCTCCACCATATCCCAGAGTGTGTACATTGGCCAACAGGTTGCCCGAAGCTATCTTCTGTGGTTCACTAAAGCATGATGACTGGAGAAGCAAACCACTGGAATGTTACTAGGCCATGGTCATCAAGTTCATCACTTCCAGCACTGGCCCTGCAACATGCAAACCTAGCACCACCTACCAAAGAAGATAAATGGTACATGCCCTAGGAGTTTTTATAAGACAACCCAAACTAACACTTTATAATCACAAAGAGCAATGGAGAAAAGCCAGGAAGTTGGATGTAGTGAGTTACATCTGAGACACTTGCAGCTATTAGCATGCTAAAATAAATCAGATTAATTTCTCAGCCAGAAGTTCTCAAAAGCTGAGTCTGGATAATTAAAAAAAATGCAGGTCCATCTTTATCAAACTTTCCTAGGAAAGCCACATACTTCTAAGGATTAGGACATCAGAGTATCCTATAGCTACATTTCTTGCTTCCCTTGGCCTGCACTGTGGTGATAAACCTGTTCAGGTCTTGTTGAGGTTTTTTATCTGTAAAGCAGGATTAAAATACTTGCTACTGTCCCTTGAAGCACACAATGGATGTATACACCTCAGTATGGAGACAATGACAAATGGTTGTTGTGAGTCAATTTAGAACTGAAACAGCTTCACATGGACTTACTATGCCCAGTAACATCAGAATAATACTGTGTACAATCAAGACTGCCCTAATCTGGAGAATCTAATTGTCTGAAAAACACTGTATTTTTCTAGTCAGTGCAAATACTTCTTCAAACTATTCACACAGGTTTTAATCCTAAAGAAGTCAGTAACATGTTGATACTTGGCACACTGTGATAGAATATTCATTACAAAGTGATCAAAACCAATGATACAGATATAATCTACTAAAGAGACAAAAGCCCTGAAAAACAGTAAGAAATTAGCAGCTCTGCTATATATGGAGTATGATGCTGACAAAAGCCAGCTAATTATTGCAGTTATGGCTCAATAATTTATAAAGCCACCCATTTCCCCAAAAGATCTATAGATCTCTTTGACTTCTCAAGGGGAAGAATAAATGTATCAAAAATAAAGTGCCTAGATTCTTCACAAAGGAGTTCAAATGCATGGTTAATGCAGATCTCCAGTTCTTTGAAAATGTACATGGCTGTTTGAACAAGCATTCTGAATTTTGGGGTATGTCTCTGAGCTCCAAAAGGCTGATTGTGGAAAACAGAATCTTAATGTGTACCAAAATACTTTTCCCCAATCCACTTAGGCCATACACAAAAATAATAATACTACCCCATTATACAAATACAGCCTGAAATTTTCAGAAGTATTTAGTGTTTAAATATACAGTTATAAAATTTTAACCCTTCAGAAGGTCCTAGCCCTTCCCCCATGAAAACCTCTGTCCTTACCTGGTATCTTCAGTTGCTCATATAAAATCACTAGCTTTTGGTTTTTTGGCCTTAGTCTGAGAGTTTGTTTGCCTCAAAACAGAAATCCATTTCTCAATATACTTTTATAAATTTAGGGAAAAAAAAAAAAATCTGGTTTTAGTTTAACTTTCCTTACTGCTTTAAATTCTTACTGTTTTCTGCCTCCTCCCTCCAAATTCACTTGTTGCTTGCCTGTTTTCTTAGTCTTGTAAACAAAAATAAGTTTCATAGTGCTTGTTTATACTTGTATTCTATTGGAGCAGGGGCAAGAACAGTTGAAAAAATAATCAGAAAGGGCAATCACAAACCCATTGACCATGCAGGAAATAACTAAATGAAATCACAAGCTAATTTGTAGGGTAATACAGTAAGTATTACCTTAGGTATTACCAGTATTACTGCTAATAAGCCAATCTACAAAATCTCTAGGTTTTGGTATGGTTGCACAATTTCATTTCATACTAATCAGTCATCTTTGCTATCTTAGAAAGTGGTCAGGAGAGTTCACTGAGAAGTTACCAGTTCCTCTCCCTGCCTCAGATTTTAGGAGAATGTTGAAACAGTTAAAATCTCACACCAGTGAAATGTCTGTGCAGACATTTAGGTGAATGCAGTTTGGGACATTCAAGTGTTATAAAACCACAAGAGATGAAGGTATTAAGTTTCAACAGTGTTTTTAACAGAATTTCTTCAAGGCTCTACCTGGTGCCAGATTAGGCTTTTTGCTTCTCATGCCACTTGGTCTCAGTTGGCTGATAATTGTATGTGCAGATGTACTCCAAAGGGGCACCAGGGATGCCAAGAATGAGTGTTTGCGGTTAAGGCCCCTTTGCAGTGGTGAGATTTGTCGTTGTGCTCCCCCCCTTCTTCCCATCACTGCATTCCAGTGTGATAGGGAAAGTCTACTCTGGCTGGTTCACACTTCTCTTCACCCTAGAGGCATCACTACAGCCTGATCACCACTGGAAAGATTTATTAGCTTTGGATGAAAAGACTTACTTCAAAGCTAAGGCTGAAGTTGTCACTGAGTTTAATGACAAAATTTCACCACTTTGGTCCCAAATAATTACGGAGCATCATTTAGAGATCAGTTTCAAATCTCCCTTTCTCAGCTAAAAGCTCCCATAGAAGATGGCCATCTTTTCATTCTCTAGTGGCAACCTCCTCTTCCTTTCCTACAAAGGGGAGTGAGAAATAAATTTCCTCTTTCTGTTGTCACAGCTAAGGAGTTATAAGAAAGAGCATCCTTTAATCCCCTATTTTAAGAATACTATATTTATCTAGAAAATAAGAAGTTAACTGTAAGTCCTTTTTTTTCATGCAAATTATATGAGTATGTACATGGTTAGTTGCTCAAAGGATTCAAATGACAAACACTTGTGAAGATCACTCTGAAGAAGAGTATAAACTAAAAAAAAATGTGTGATGGGCACCAGAATTTATGGTAGGAAACAAAATATAGACATGAAGCCAGACAGCCTGAAAATTCAAAATGGTTAGCAAATGCAGCAACACATCCTACTAGTAACAGAACTCACTAGGAGAAAGACTTCAGGTTATGGAAGGCACCCTGAGGTGAAATGAACATTCACAGATCTCCCTTTTTTCAGCTCTGCTACAGCTCTCCTTTGATAATTTATTCCCACCCAGTCTCCAGCACATTGTGCTCAGTCATCCATACAAACATAAAGCAAACAAAACTCTATAATAAATTAATCAAGCCATTTCTCCTGTCTCCAAGAAAGAAGAAAGAGGAGTAGTTGCTATCTCTATTTCAAACACTTGGGTGACAGCCACATAAGTATTTTAAGTTAAATAAGTGAAGTGCATCTTTATTAAAGGAATGAAACTCTATTGAAATGCATGGGTGCAGTCCAGGACTTTACTCAATAAGCAGAGTTTTGTTCAAAGTTTGCTATAAGGAACTTTTGCTGCAGTTAGCACAGCAGTGCTTATATATTGCTTCTTTTTTGTTCTGTCATGTTTAACTGTCTCCTTTCCACCAAGCAGCACTGACAGCACTTATGTTCCACCAGTGAAAGAGGCTAAGTTGCTGGTCCCTAAGGATGCCATACCATCCCATACCCTCGGCCTAGCAAAACATAAAATGCAATCATCACAAGCACAAAATAAATTAACTTACGTTTCTGTCATTATCACAATGCAAAAAAAGTGAGAAAGACAGTTATAAAGGAGCCCAAAGATTATTTGCCCCAAACATTCAACTGAGCAAATTTTTCAATGCTGCAGTAATGAGAGGACAATTATGGCCAGGGTCGTGCCTTTACCTGAATTTCAGGCATGCAAAAGCTGGCTGTTTTATGACTGCAGCCTGCATAGCCCCTGCAGAGGGAGCAGGAACACCTCATTATCAGAGATGGGAGATTTGCAAGAGGGAATCTTGGATGAGTGTACCTAATTCGACAAACCTCTTCTCTCCCTCCATCATCAGAAAGTGAGAACAAACCCAAAGATTTTTACTGCAGGCAGTATCTTCTGAATGAAAAGCACCAAAACATGTATTTTACTGTAGTATTTTCTTAGGGAAATTCATGTGAAAGCCACTGCTGGCAGCCAGTCCTGCCTGTGCAGCAATTGCATAATCAAGGCCAGAAACCCTAGGGCTCTGATAGTCAGCGTCTTTCACAAAATTCCACTGTTTCAATGCAATTTAGAGAGGGTTTTTTTATAACTTTTGCTTTGATTACTCTCCTAGGGAAAGTCCCCTATCGTTTTTCTGTCATCCCTGATCTTTCTGTTTAGGATTTTTTTTCTACGGAACATGGTTTAGAAAGTAGACATTCATTTTAAATAATTCAATTACTCCTACTGCTGTGCAGTTTGCCTTAAACTCTCTGTTTCTATGCCCATAACTATGCTCAGGGCAAGAGAAAACTTCTAATTAGTTGGACAGTTTTGCTCTTTAATTATAGAAGATCTTTGGCTAGAATGACATTTTCAAGCAATGAGAAGAGGCTTATTAAATAAAGATAACAAAAAAAACCACAAAACCCTAAAATCTTCATGTATTCCTTGTTCTGACATAATGCAACCCATTATGATAGTGTTGAAGCAGGTTTAAAGCTTGGCGGGTGGGAAGGAAAACAGGAAACGTGGCATACTGGAGAGTGTGAGAAGTGTAGCCACTGACAATACTGATTTTTCTAATCTCTGAGCTCAATGTTTATCCTAAGAACTGTTTTCAGTTAGCTTAATGTCCTTGCAGGTTTGGTCAGATCTTTAAAAACCAGGTTGTTTTTTAGGAAATGGGATGGTGACTAACATATTCTACATGTCAACTCTGCTCTATTGTTTCTCGTGCAAAGGTGTTTGCATTTCCCAGGAATATTCCCTGCTGATTTACACTCCATCTAACTAGCTTTTGGCCATGTTTACCTTCTTCTTCCTCCTCCCTCTCTTTAATTTAACTTCCAGTGGCCTGCCATTATCCATTCTGCTCCACCAGTCTTTGCAGTGCCCTGCCTACTGTGACTTCCTTTGTATTGAGTCCGTTTCAGATTCTTTGGTCTTCCTCATAGTCTGTTTTGTGGGACAACAGTGAGCTCTAAAAAGTGGTTAATTCCTTTTTAAACAGAGGTGTAACAAGTGCCCCCAACCACAGCTCGGCACTTAGAAGCAACACAGTCAGCTTCCTACTTCTTAAACTGAAGATAGCACTGGAGAGGGAATCTTGTCCTGTGAAATGGTGAATTATTGTCTTTAGAATGAGTGAACTCTACTGGAAATGCTTGCTCTGGATTTCAGCTTGCAGCAGTAGCACCCTATGGGTTAATTGTGAGCTGCTGTAAATGTGTCAGCACCTCCTGGAACTCTGGAAGGTTTCTTGGGCAGAAGAATCATCACGTACTCACACAGGAGTGTGATATGGAAGCTTCCAAGCCACAGCAGCTTTGGCATCAGCCCTGATACCACTTTTCATGTCACTGTAAGCACTGGTAGTTAGAAGAGGAGCAAGGTGCATGGAACATCTCTGAAAGATGATACAAATGCAATATACTGACTTTGAAGTCACCACAGAAATCTGAACATATTCTGCCACAAAATGTATTCATGTAAGGAAACAAATATTCCACTTGCTGAATTAATGCAATTGAATATTGCTAGATTCTATCAGCTTTGGGGAACCATTAGGACTGAAGCTTCTAATAACAAAGAGGAGGAATTTAGTGATTTTAAGTATCACAGGAATGAAAATAAATCATTAAAATAAAAAATACTTCAGGTTCACCCACTGCATGTGTTTTGTGCAGTAAAGCAGAGTCTTAATTTTAACTCTGTAAGTTATATTTTGGAGTGGTATTGAAGTGTCCTTTAGTATTTGAATATGCAGTAAGGAAAATATTAGAAAATCAAACACAGAAGGGTAGACAATCAATAAGAGGGTCAAATTCTAATAGATAATGAGCATATTTTTTTTCCTTAGTGAATTCAGTGAGGGCTTTAAGTGCCCACATCACACAAACCCTTTTTTACAAGAGCAGTGAATTTCTGTTTAGGTCTTGAGGATGGAGCAAGTCAGATTGCTCAATCACTACCATGCCATGACAGCAAAATTGATGTAAATGAAAAATTACAACACAGGACACAAGCTGCTACAAATGTAAAGCTTTTAACCTTCTCCAAGTACATATGCACATAGATGTGAAGGCTGCATTGCAATGCATAGTCACAACTTTGAAACAGCATTAAAGCAGCTATACAGCCCTGGAATTACTGCTTCCAGGAGTTCAGTAATTTCTTACTGTGTACCATTTTGTACAGGTTCATGAAAACCAGATCTCTGAGTGGGTCCAGAGGCTTGTTGCATTCAGTCTGGCTGCTGTGAGCATCGTGCTGCTGCAACCACTGCCAACATGGTCCTGAGAGGCAAGTGCCTACCTGCAGGTTCTGGCCAGGATGATGTTAATTACATCTGCTACCTAGGGAATGCACTCGCTCTATGCTGTCCCTTGGGGTTTTGCTTGCAATCTCATTTTGCCTGATATTTCTTAAATTATAATCACCATCTCTAAATGAAAGACTGTCATCAGTTCAGGGAGAGTCTCTGTAACTTCTCTTCCCCCACAGATGTATCCTTTTGTCATCTAGAAACTTTTCCTCCCAGACCTCGCATACTATCCTCCTAATCACTTGTTGACTTTGTCGTCTATACCTAGGGACTTGTGCTGATCCCCTTATACAACACTTTTCTGACATTAACCATGGCTGGAATTTTGCCCAACTACATGTCATGAATCCTTTACTGCTGCTTTTGCCACAGTGTATGCTACAAGCTGATTATATAAAACATAGGCAACCACCAAGTGAGCAGACAGCAGTTCTCCAGAGGCTGCCTTCACAGCCTTCAGCTGAGTGCTAAATTCCAAGAGTAAATAATAATTGACTCAAAATAATTCATGTAACAAAACTGTGCTGCAAATGGTATTGTTTCATATCTACATAAGCATCCTGTAATGGAGTGTGCATTCTTTTTCTAGCACAGTGATGGATACACAGTCCCCAGGTCATTTTCTTCTTGTTTAAAGCTTCAATTTTAAAGGAAAAGGTTTTTTTTTTTCTTCAGCATTATTGATAAATTAAAATGGAACCAAGCAAATCTGGTAGGTCATGTCTTTCTGCAGTTTCTCAGCTGAGGTGCTGTTGCTTTTAAATCCAAGAGAATCTTAGCAGAGACTAAGAAAAAGAATAGGGAATGGGATAAAATAAGGTGAGACAATTCATCTGAGATTCAGAATTAAGAAGTCTTGGTAACTATTGCTCTCTTCTCTTCTCTTCTCTTCTCTTCTCTTCTCTTCTCTTCTCTTCTCTTCTCTTCTCTTCTCTTCTCTTCTCTCTCATCCCTTTCATTATCAGGTGGAAAAAAGCTAGTGAGAGATGTGTGCAAGCAAAGAACAGAAGGAAGTGCATTGTCTCTTTGCTCCTAGAGCCAAATCAGCACTTGTTGGTACTTTTCCTACTGGATCAACTTCTCTGCTGCTTATTTTAGAGTCAGCTTTTGCCAAAAACTGCTGTGCTTTTCCTGGGTTTGTCTGGTATAGGGTTAATTTGCACCAGGAGCTGGGAGGGGGCCGCAGCCAGGATAGACAGCTCAACCAGCCAATGGGATATTCGATGCTATAACAACATGCCCACTATATAAGGTGGGGGGGGGGGGTTGGTCAAAGCTTGGCCCTGTCCTGGGTGGTCCAGAGCAGCTCAGAGGGCAGTGCAGTTCATTCTATATTGCTCATTTTGTGTATTGTTTCATTACTATTACTGGTGGTGGTGGTTCTCCTTTTGTGGTGTTCTGGTAAATTCTCCTTATCTCAACCCACAGGATTTTGCACTTTTCTTCCTCTTGTTCACCCCCTCTGAGGGGGATATTGAGTGAGTGGCCACATTGTGCTCAGTTCCTGGCTGGGTCTAAACCATGACAGTGCTGTTTTCCCATGTTGCTGTTCTCCATAAAATCCTCACATTGAGATTCCTTGGAGAGCTGCTTTTGGAAAATCATGACTCGGCCAAAATGCTTTGGAAAATTAAAACTAATGACCTTCAAGTGTCTTGACTAAACAAAATGGGTCCTTATGGAGGACCTTTTAAATATCAGTCTTGCCATCAGAATATTGGACCACCTCCTCCTCCCCATTTTAGTGTCATTCTCAGACTTGCAAAATTATGCAGATTATTGGTAAAGACATTAAATATTGTTTGCCTTGTTATTTATCCCTGAGGGATGGAACTCATAACATGACACCAGTTGAATTTTGTGACACAGATAAACACCCTACGAGCCTGATAATCCAGCCAATTTTCCATCCACCTTACTCTCCACTTGTCCAGAGAAAAATGAATCACTTTGGCTACAGGGACACTATGGAAGACCATGGCCTTGCTAGAGTCAAGGTACACAATATCTGCTGTTTCCCTTATTCATAAAGCCATTCATTTCATTACAGAAGGCAGTAAGGTTAGCCAGGCATGACATGCCTTCACTGAATCCATGCTAGCCATTCACAATCCTCTTGTCCTTCACAGCTTTGAGATGGGTTTGTTCCATGGCTTTTCCAAGGGGCTGAGGTGAGGCTGATCGAAGTCTTCTTTTTTGTTCTTCTTGGAGATGGTCATATCAGTCATTGGGAACTTTCCTGATTGCTACAATTTCTGAAAGGTGATTATGATGACATTGTCCACCTCCCACAGATGCATGCCACCTTCCCTGAATGCTCAGCCAATCTTCCTATATTGCTTCTGGGCAGCCTGTCCTTGTTTCCACATTTTGTGCACTTCCATTTTGCATATGAGTTTGTCAAGGAACCCTTCAAACACTTCAGTGGCTTCTTGTGGAGAAAGGATGAGTTAACCCCATACAAAAGAGATTAAATTAATCTCACTAAGCATGACACAGAAGCACTCATACATTTCTGTGAGACTTGAATTGCAACTCTTGGCTTGGATGTCTTTTTGCACAAAGATTGTATGCCAATTTTACATATCACATGAGTTTATGTATTGTATCTAGGCCTGGGTTCACAGTGTTAAGCTACTTTTAGGGAGTATGACTTCCTTTACAGTATTCTTTCTGCTTTCTCTGCTTTCTTTCAGGGTCCCTGAACCAGACTCACTTGGTCAGTGCATGACAAGTCTGACAGTGATCTTCATCTAGCTTATGGAGACCCAGAAGAAGAAGGGGAAGAGATGGTGCAGAAGCCACATGGTGAGGAGCACAAGGCAACAGGTGGAAGAGTGAGACTCCCGCTTAAAACCTGAGGCACCATATGTTGCACTTTGCAGTTCAAGACTGCTGCTGTAACAGTGAACTTAAACTGTAGTACTCAAGAATTGGAGCCACTGCTGTAGCAGTAGGTTGCAGGTATTTGGAGAGTTGATATCTAAATGGAAGGGATGGTGAAAGGCTTAAAAAGAAGTTCCAAAAGTGGACTGTGGCTGATGGAGGACAAGTTCTAGATCTTTATTAAGCAAATTAATGTAAAATCTAGAATTATTCATGTGGAAGAGTTGAGCAGACCATAGAAGACCAAAACACGGGCACTTTTTCAGCAGCTTAAAATGTACCCAAAAAGTAGGACATTTGGCATCTATTTGACTGCATTGCAGTTTTGAAAGAATTTTTCAGAATTTTCTATTAGAAGCTAAGGAACTTGGACTGTGAAGCACGCACAGAAAAGAAAGGCAAAGTGAAAGGTGGAAAAAGCCAACCACATTGTAAAGCCTTTATGCAGTATTGTTCCTTGTTGACGTCCATGAACCTGCAACTGCATATCAAGGTAAGTCACAGGAATGTCAACCCAGTTTTCCTACTGCCTTTTGCAAGCAGACTCTGTACAGAGGTAGAGCTTCCTTACAGAAATGTCACTCATTTTTACAGAGTAAGAGAAAGCCTCATGAGCTTATGAAGGACACGTGATCTTATGGAGGCTAATGAGATTAAATCAGTGTTCCCATTCAGATCCTGTTCTGATTTCCTTTTGGCTGACTAGAGCTGGTGTCTGTCTTTATTGCTTTCCCAGTGCTTTCTGGTTATGTTAATGTCATGTGTTGTGTTTTAATCTCAGCTGGGAACTACTCACCACACAGCTGCTCACCCACTGCTCCCCAGCACACTCCTCCCCACCCCCCCCACAGTAGAATGGGAAGGAGAATCTTAAGACAAAAGTGAAACCCTGTGAGTTGAGATAAGGACAGTGGTTTCCTCCAGGGCTCAGTACTGGGGCCTGTTCTCTTTAGTACCTTTACCAATGATCTGGATGAGAGGATTGAGGGCACCCTCAGTAAGTTTGCAAACAACACTAGGTTAGGCAGGTGTGTTGATCTTCTTGAAGGTAGGGAGGATCTACAAGGACATCTGGGCTGGCTGGATCAATGTGCTGAGACCAGTGGTATGAGGTTCAACAAGGCCAAGTGCTGAGTCCTGCACTTGGGCCACAACAACCCCATGCAATGCTACAGGCCTGGGGAAGAGTGGCTGGAAAGATGTGCAGCAGAAAGGGACCTGGAGGTGCTGGTTGATAGCCAGCTGAACTTGAGCCAGCAGTGTGCTGAGGTGGCCAAGAAGGCAAATGGCATCTTGGCTTGTATCAGAAATAATGTGGCCAGCAGTACTAGGGAAGTTATTGTGCCCCTGTACTCAGCTCTGGTGGGGCCACACCTTGAGTACTGGGTTCAGTTTTGGGCACCTCGCTGAAGGACATTGAGAGTCTGGAGCGGGTCCAAAGAAGTGCAACACAGCTGGTGAGGTGTCTAGAGCACAAGTCTTATGAGAAATGGCTGAGGGAACTGGGGTTTCCTTGAGAAAAGGAGGTTCAGGGGAGATGTTATGGCTCTCTACAGCTACCTGGAAAGATGTAGTGAGTTGGAGGTTTGGTCTGTTCTCCCAGCTAAAAAGCAACAGGACAAGAGAAAATGGCCTCAAGCTGTGCCAGGGGAGGTCTAAGTTGGATATTAGGAAAAATTGTTCACAGAAAGGGTTGTGAGGGACTGAAACAGGCTGTCTGAGGAAATGGAGGAGTCCCCATCCCTGGAGTTTTTTAAAAGCCATGTGGATGTGGTGCTGAGGGATATGGTTTAGTGGTGATTTGGTAGTGCTAGGTTGACAATTGGACTTGATGATCTTAAAGGTGTTTTCCAACCAAAATGATTCTATGATTCTGGGGTTATATTATGCATATATAGCTGGGCAGCCCTGTAATGTAGTACTGCCAATACTGTAATGAGTTTACAAGGCCTCAAGACCTCAAAGGCTTGTCGGCTCTGCCTTGTCAAAAGGTTTCTTAGCCTGCCTGCAGCTTTGTTTTACTTGCTTTAGCCCTTACATCAATTTTTCTCATTGACCAGGTGTCTGTGGCTAATTTGTTTTACTTTTGTTTTTCTTTCTGTGTTCTATCCATAGTTTTATATAGATAGCAGTAACAAGCAGGTAATCTATGCAGAATGAGATATTTATGACTCTGCAGTGAAATTCTCTCACTCAGTTTACATTTGTTCCAGGTGATTGTTTCATAATGCATGTATCCTTGGGATACTTTGTTAACATCAACATCTGCTGTTGAGGCTCTTGTTTTTCTGAAAATGAAATCTCTATCATAAGTATGTTGAGGTGGAAGGGATTTTTTTATTGTGGAAATAAGCAAATTTTAATTATAATCATATATTCTGGCCATAATCCTGAAGCAAGGGACCCAGTTCATAATCCTAGATATTCATATGGAGGCTCTATTAAATTCCTTAGCCCTAAGAATGTTTACATGAAAGCATGGTTTCCCATTAAATTAATATAGGTCATGTTCATAGGCTGGAATTAAGTGGATACTTATTCCCCATACTTGTACCACTTCCATCTATACAGTGCAATTTGATAACTGTATTTGAAAAAACAGAAGCAAATGATACATGTAATCAGTATGGGACCAAATCAAGGTTCAGCTATAGGCACTTCATTTTATTTCCTGATCAGTAGGGTTTCAAAGGAAGTGTGTGTGAAAGTACGTTCTGTTCTGAGCTCCTGTCTCAATAGCATCATCAATGAAATACCAATTACTGTCCTGTAATCACTGCACTTCTAAAGGTTCAGTTCATATGGTCGATACAAGAAGTCTGTCTCTCCAGCTTCATTCATGCTCTAACGCACTTCATAGGACTAATTTCAGCAGATCAATTCTACTGGACCCTACTGCATGCAGACATAGAAACAAACTCCAAGCACGGGTTACTTACACTGATGATAGGATCACAACATTATCAATGTCAAAAGGTACATCAAAGGTATAACATCTAAGACCATATATTACTTTTGCATGGCACCTCCTATTTGAGAACTGAAGAGTGCTCACTGATTTTAGCCTTGCAGAACCACAGAATACATTATTTTTGCTGTAGTCTAGAAGAACAGGATAATATCCAGCAGCCATTTGTAATTTATTATTTTTAAGCACAGTATTCAGGCTTTTGTGTGAATAAACTTTGATTAAAACTGATAGATAAATTAAGATTTGCTTGTTTGTTTTGACCCAGCCTCACACCTTTCAAGTAGCAATGATTCTGTACATATTTACTACATGCCAAAGCGCTATTTGCCCTTCTTCTCAGCGTGGCTGTGTTAAAAGGAAAGAATGTGCAATGCAATAGAGATAATAGGGCATACTGTATTTTGACACTAACAACTTTGATGTATCTTTAACTATCAGTTCTACAAGATAAGTTAAAAAAACCCAAATATTTTACTTTTATTGGTTTCATGCTGTAAGTTCATGACCTATCTTGCAACTATGAGAGTGAAGTACTTATGTACATATGTGTGTAGGGACATTCAGAAACATTTAACCATTGACAGTGCTGTAAATAAAGAAGGACAGTTAGGAAATACACTTAAGACACTGCTGGTCTGTGCAGGAACAGTGATGAAAGGCTGTCCACAGCTAATAAGAGCAACACAGAGCATGCTGGAAAAGAACAGCATTTTTATCTTAGAGCCATCACTAGGCACTGTGATGCCAGCAAGAGCAAGCTGAGGGACACTGGAACTGAGAAAAACCATGCATTTCACCCTCCCTCACCATACACAAAATTTAGCTTGAACAAGTTCATACTGACACCACATCCACTGTGAGCACAGCCAGAAGTATCTTCTTCCTGCAAGACTTAAACCTCTGGTTGCAATACTGGGCACAGAAATCCCCAAATTTACTTCTGCGAGTCAGAAGTTGACATGAGCCACTGTCATAAGGTAATGGCTCTTGTTACACATGAGTAAATACCGACCACAACATGTAGCACGTGCAATCCACACTGAGTCTTTCTTAATGTTGTTTGGATTTTGGAATAAGCCTGTTGAACATTTGTGTGTTTCCTCCCATGCATCATAGATCATAGATCACTCAAAATCAGCACTATAAATTGGAAAATTTAACTCACCAGGGACTCTTGTGTGTAGCAGATGTTTTTCTTGTTTATAAATCATCAAGGTAGAAGACAAAGGGAGGACCTTTTAATGTATGGAACAGTACATACTACTTCTGCAGGGTCTTTGAAATTATGTTCTCCTGAAGTCAGGTGACCAAAACAACCCAAAAATTGGAGAAAAGAATGAGATTGTGATATAGAGAATGGACACACATTCTTTCAGTCTAAATGTAAAAAAAAAAAAAAAAAAAATCAACTAAAAAAAAAAAGCATTACCTCATGCTAGAGTCCCGAACACACTGGGACACACAATCTTCACTGTTTGATGAAGATTCATGGTAATGTTAGCTGTGCTTCTGCAGACCCTCCCTTTATTTGGACTGTTAAATTATATGTTTAGTTACCATGAAACAAAACTGACATGGTCAGGAAGCACTTAAATTAATGACAGTTACATACAGCACTGTCTGCTAGGTCCCAGGCAACACCAGCCTACAGGTTTGGGGAATATGGCTTGCCACATCAAGGTTTCCAGGTTATTTTTCCCCAAGAGAAATTACTTCTTGACTGGGTGCTCTTTGTTTTCATGCTTAAGTGGTCAGATCAAAGAAGCTTACTCACATCTCTGAGGCAGAGGAATAGATGAGTAACACAGTGCAGGCTATGGAAACAGAGGGTTAAATGCTGTGTTTCAGTGGTTCAGGTTTAAATCTGGCAGAGACCAGTGCTCAAAGAAACAGTCACATTCATGGTGTCGGGCAGCTCCTTCTCTGTGTTCCCACATGCCAGGGCTGCCATTCACACAGCCACACAGCAAACTTCTTCAGGAAACGACTGCTTATCCTGAATGACCTTTCCCTCACACTCCCCACCCCTTAGTTTTCACCTCAAAACATTTTAAACAGTTCATAGTGAGGCCGTATGAATGTTAACTCCAGCATAAAGACAAGAGTAGAAATTACCTTTTCAGCAGCATCACAAACACATGCTGGAATAAAGTGACTGTGGAATTTAAGTCAATATTTAAGAGACTTTTCAATTATTTGTAACAGCTTAATAAATATGTAATCCTTGAGGAAAAAAAAAAAAAGACTGTAACTGGGCCTTGTCACAGAGTAGTAAGTAGAACTTTGCCAACTAAAATTCCTAATTTTATGTTTTGAAAATCAAGTTTCTTATTATTTTCAAAAAGAAAACATTGAATTTCAAGAAAAGCCACCCCTGGTTATGGAGTCTGCTACCAGAGGATTTACAAAGCATTCTTTTTCTGTGCATTTAACACTGGAACAATACAGATTGTATGCATGTTCCGTTACTACCCATGTTACTGTCTCTTTTTCTACATCCTTCTGACTGCTTATATTGTATATATTACAGGGTATTTGTAAAGTAACCAAACAGTACCAATATTATATTAGGACAATAAACAAGAACCTGCCAAATAAAGACAAAACTCAGAAGTTAGATCCAAGCCAACCTAGTAAACCATACTGAACTGAAAGAGAAAATACAAAGGAGATGCAGTCAATACAAGGAAAGAATCATAGCAAACTCATTTAATCCTATTCTTCCTTTTGTACAGCACCAACAGAGTGCAATTATAAACATTCAGCCATCAGACTACACACACTTCTACGTAGTTTGCTAAGCAGTAACTTCTTTGGACCAGATACAGTTATGTCCTCATTTTGAATTTGTAGGAAGTCCTGCAGAGGCCTGTCGTCAGGGAAATACTTCCCCATCCACAGGCAGGATCCAGAGCTAACCTGGAGTTTACTTTAAACCAAGGCAGATTATATGCATAATAAAATAAAGAGCAAATATCCAACCTCTCTCATAAGAATGACTATACACATACAGGTCAGGAGGACACTCCCTGTTACCTCCAGTACCAGCTCCAGGGTACCAGAGGTAAAGTGAACCCTTGGGAAGAAGCTCCTCATCAAACTCACCCTGAACACATCAGAGTATCAAAGCCCTGAAACCACCCCAGGGAAAATATATCCTTTTCCAAAACATCCAAGCAACTATATCAAGACACAGTTACCAGCAGTTGGAGACGAAGGAAAAACCACCACTACCAACAAAAATGCAAATGTTTAGTGATTAGAGAGAAAAGAAAGCACAGGCTCATATATCCACCACTAAATTGCAAGAGTATATAAAGGCTTCCCGGGGGCTACTGCGAGTAGGCTCTTACAGGTTTAAAGACCTCAAAAATGAAACAAAATGAGAGGTGGAAAAGAGTCAGCGGTAATCTTGTCAAGGGAAAGAAAGTGCTTTTTTATAAGCCCTGCAATACCTGGTTGTGGAGAGAGTTTGGTATATATAACTGCAAAATCCTGTTTGTTTTAACTTGGGTTACACTTTTCTGCTGTCTCATAGGAGACATAATTTGAGTTGTATCAAATTCATCAGAGACAAAATCTATTTCCTATTTCTTCATATAATTTAAAATAATATTTCACACATGCTTACATAGTTTGGATCCAGATTTCTATACTGCACACCTGCAGCTCACATGAATATATCTAAACTAACTTTAAACTTGGTTAGCTATGCTTTTGCAGAAAACAGAGTGTGGATTACTCACCTGAGAGTCCACTCAGGTTTTTCAAATGTATTTCATAAATGGTCTGAAGTCCTACAATGCCATTGCTGAACTGCTGCCCTGAGAGAAGGGGATCTATCAGTGCCCACTTTAAAGGATTACCTATACTGGCTTGGGCTGCTGGAGTGCTCAAGGGAACCATGTGACCAGGACTTTGCTTTTAGCTGCAATTATGAAAAATCATATTTGTAACACAGCAAATCAAAACTTTTTTCTTTTCCTGAAGGACTGTACAGTTACTGTTCTCAGTAATCTAATTCAATTGAGTTCAATCAGTGCATTCACATTCTTAAAAGCTGTATCTCTGTAAAATTCAATCTTACATAATATAAAAAAACTTTAAATTAGATTACCAAAATAATATAGGCAGATAGGTTTAGAGCTTGGAATTGGTATTCATGGAGTATACTAATAAATTCCTGAAACTTTCAAGGAACTTTACCCCTCTTTCCTACAACATTTTTCTTTTCACGTATAGATCATACACAGAATGTAGTGTTGGGGTTGTCCAGCCTGGAAAAGAGAAGGCTCTGGGGAGACCTTATAGTGGCCTGTCAGTACTTAAAGGGGGCCTATGAGAAAGATGGGCATGATCTTTTTAGCAGAGCCTGTTGTGTCAGGACAGGGAGTAGTGATTCTAAACTAAGAGAGGGTATATTTAAGGAATACAATGAGGGTGGTGAAACACTGGGACAGGTTGCCCAGAGAGGTGGTAGATGTCCTGTTCCTGGAAACATGCAAGGTCACTTTGGACTGGGCTCTAAGCAACCTGATCCAGCTAAAGATGTCCCTGCTCACTGCAAGGGGGTTGGACTGGATTACCTTTAAAGGACCCTTCCAACCCAAAGCATTCCATGATTCTATGATCATGTGCATGTTTTTTTCTCAAGTTTTATGCTCACGAACAGCAGCCTGGCTGCTGTGTGAATATGTTCTAAAGATACTGAAAACTACTTTCTTGCTACAGACAATAGTGTGAGGCTGTTAAAAGAATCACTATGACGGTATGTTGCCTGCTAAACAAAAGGAAAGGAGTGCTGGTTTGTATTCATGGAACATAGGTAGATCTAGATCCCAAAGGCAGACAGCAGTCCCAACTGTCATCTCATTTAATGTGTTCAGCCTCAGTCACACTGGACCACAGAGTCACTCACTCCAGCAATTGTGGAAGAGTAAATCTGTCCATTATTTAAATTAACCTCAGTAGGTTACTAGTGGCCTTGTATTTCATATATTGCAAGCTAAAAGTCTGGGTCATAATAATTAACCTTAAATGGAGAAGCTGTTGGCTGTGAAAATATAGCTATTTTTAACAATGTTAGTCAGGTGGCTGTCTAGTGGTGAGCAATTGCATGGGTGGCCTAATAGAATTCAAGACATTATTTCACAGCATGGCCCTAAAAACCAATAAAAGAGTTCCTCTTCATATCTGATTCTCAGTATTACTTGAAGAAACAACATTAACAGTTGTCAGGAATGTATAATGTGCTACAATAGCATGAGTATTAGCATATCCACAAGGCATCCTTTTCTTTCCTTTTGAGTGGTACCCATTGCAATCACTTTCAGATAATGTAGATCTGTATTTAAAATGTTCAAGCGTTTGGTTTTGTTTTCATAAACTGATAACCTCGTAAGTGGCAAACCATTTACATTTTAAAGAGAAAGCTTTATTAGGTGAAGGTTCTGTTTAAATGTTTGCATGAACTTTAGTGAGTCTGTTCTAAAGGTTTTTTTCAAGTGTTAGAAAAATCACCAGGTACTGAAATAGTTTGAAGCTTTGGAAAGCTACAAGGCCTGTCAGTTTTTAAGAGCTCTCTATGGAATGGAGGTGCTGCAGCCTTTACACTACTTAGTCACTGTAACAGAATTATTATTTTTACTTCCTATTCTTTAGTGGTTAAAAACAGTGATGCTTATTATTTAGGGGGCTGAGCATATTATTATCTGTTCCATAGTTTAGGAAAGCATTCTCTACTATTTGCATGTCACAGTGCGTGTCTGTCTCGTTACTTCAGTGGCACACAAATGACGAAAGAAGCACCAAACATCGTAAACACTACAGTGTAAAATAGCACAGTGACTGCAGTTGTACTGAAAATCCTCTTTGATCCAAGGAATGGCACTGAGAATGTGCTGTTATGACAGTACAAGATGCATTTTGATCTCACTAGAGAGAAACATATTTTAAAATGGACTATTAGAAAGCTTGTAAAAAAGGAAAAGCACCTATCTAGTGAAGCAAGTGAAAAGACTCCTATTGATGTAATTAAAATTGAAGTGGACCCTCTTTACTCATTATCAGTTGGTAGCAGACACTTGTTTGCATCGAATACTACTACTACAAGTACTTTCATTGGGATCTCTATAGGACTATTTATGTTGTGCAATAATCTACACGAGTAAAGGCTTCAGAACCATCTTGATCATTTGATCAAAGGCTGTGTATACTTGGGGACATTTACAGAAGTTCTGGAACAGAATTTTTCATACTGTTTTGAACCTGGTGACTGAAATTTGGGACTTTACTCCTTAGAACTTTGCAAACACTAATTACTGAAATGCCTTTTCATCCTCCCTCAAAGAAGCAGACAAGAACTCTTTGTTTCATAGGAAGTGAAAACAGAGCAAAAGAGGGCTATAACTTTTTACTTATATAATGTGATTAAAAGCATTCCCTCCCTAACAATTTAGACAAAAAGCAAATGGAAGTGCTGGGAACTTGGCATTTCCAATGTAATCTGTGTGAGTTACAGAAAATAAGCACCTACAAGCTGGGTGCATTGACCTGAAATACTCAGTTATGTTACAGCAGCAGAGCTGGCTATGGTAATCCACCATCCTTGTGGTCATTGTCCAGCTGTCACTAGAGGTTTTCTTGACTGCTCAACGAGGATTTTACAGCAGTGGTGTTAATCCAGCAATGCTGAAACCAGCAATTGTGACAGATTTGGATTCTTTCACTAAATGAAGACTATTGATTATTCTGAATGCCAAAGAGAAGTCCTGAACAGTCACAGGTGAACCATAAAATGCTGAAGATCTTTATAAAGAGCCTATGACACACTATCAATAATCCGCTTCATTGCACTCTACAGTTTCTGAGCAAGTCTGTATTTTTAAGTGTACACTGACATGGCAAGATCATGCTATTTTCTTTTGCACAGGACCACACCGTAGTCAAGAGTTTACATGGGTCTAATGGCGCTATACTTGAAACTGCAAGTTGTAGAAATCATCTTGCAAATAGGGGGACCACTGTCTCAATAAACATGGTATCAAAGAAGGTGAATATCTTAGTGGTTGTTGTAATGGCCAGCACTTTAAAGGGATAACCTTTTCTAGTTAACCTGATGATTACATTAAGGAAGAAAAATTCACTGTTTTGCTAGCCATTTCTGAAAGCAGTGGAGCTAAATCTTTCTCATGTCTAGCTATGCCCCATCATCCATAGCTCCCAGGTACCGATAGATAACCAAGCAGAAAGCTAATGAAGTTTAACAAGGGCAAGCATAGGGTCCTGCATCTAGGAGGAATAACACCATGTACCAGTATTCCTCCATCCGCTATTCTATTTTCTGTCTGAAATTAATCAGTCTGTTTTATTTGAAATAAGCAGTATTTTCAATACAAATACTTTCATCAATGTTGCTTTCCATGGGTAGATTTCTAAAACAGTTGTTCCTGGAAAATGACCAGAGCTATAATTACTATACAAGAAATGCCCCAGGATACTTTCTTCTGTGCTGCAAGCAAGACATTTGTTTTTTTGGGAAATGTTCATGTATCTGGGATCAGAATAGAATGTGGGAATAATAGGAGAGGCTGCAGAAGTTTCTGCCAGAGGATTTTAGATATATAAGAAACCTAAACCAAAAAGGATTTGTAAAATTCACTTTATGAATATTTGGAAAAAAAAGTACACTTTCATTTTATTATTTGGCAAATGATTCTATGCCATTTAATGAGATAAAATTGTAAAATTTACAATCATATCTATCAAAAGAAATAGTAAAATATTGAAAAACATTTTGCTGAAAAAAATCCTGTGACACTTGTGCTTATCCAGGAATGAGTACAACAGAGCAGAGACAGCATTTTTCCAATCCAGTGACAAATCTTTCTTTGGTATAAAAGTGTAGCTGGTATTTTAAGGGAAGATTCTGAGATCCTTCACTAATCACTTACAGAGAAATTATCTTTATGGTTAAAATATTTCTATCCTTCTTCAAAATATGTACAAAATTTAAAGAACAACATTCTAAATCTCTATTCTGAAAGACATATTCTTGTATCAATGTAAAAGTCCAGCTAAAATGATAATTACATCAGCAATGACTTTGCTTAGTATATTACTAAGCTTCTGACCTCAGTTATCTTCTGAGAATGAGTTACAAAAGCAGTCATATTTTCATGTAGTTAATACACACCTCAGACTATTCATCTCTTTATAGGTACTGGAGCTTGAAAATAAATTCTTTGCAAACCCACAGGCTCTGATAACCTCTTTGATATCACATAAAATGGCAGGAAGAAACAAAGATTCAGTTAATAGGAATTCTTACATAAATTTATTTTCATTTTATCTACACACATATACCACTCCTACTCACATGGGATTGCAGCATGAATGTAAATACAGGTGTATGTATATATAAAGCTGTATCTGTAGCTATCTACCTATCTCTCTCTGTCCCTGCCCCCCCACTTCCCCTTTCCCTCCTGGAACACTGGAACAGGTTACTGGGGGAGATGGAAGTCTCCATCTGCAGAGATATATAAAATCAGACTGGACATGGTCCTGGGAAACCTACTCTAGACTGAGGATTTCTAAACATTCAGTTGAAACTGTTCTGTGATTCTCTGTGATATATGTTTAAATGGGTACCTTCTATGAATCAGCTTCCCAAATTACTCAATCTTGATCACATAATGTCTCTTCATAAATGAAAACAGTTTTCTCTATGCCGTACACCTAATAATTCTCATTGTTCATTTCTGAGCAGTCTCTGTTTCTTCATCCTTCTCAGAATCAAGTCTGAAGAGTGTTCCATTGATTTCCAATCTGACACTTCTGTGCTTTATATCCTGTCCATTATCCATCTTACCAAGTTTCCTTTCTTTAATTGCTGCTGTGAGGTGCAGAGTTCTCTTCAGCCTGAGCTGTCTGCAATGATAATTACTATTTACTTTTTCTGTGAATCTTTACATGTAGCTACCTTAAAGCAATTTACATGGAAAGATGTCTTAAGCAGCAGCTTTGCCAATTTGTAGGTTTCAAATTAGAAGGAAAAAGAAGTGAAATGATTTGCCATCAGTTAGTAGCACATCTCTAGAGCATGTAAGGATCTTTTACTTTAAACTAAATGTTTGCTTTTGATTGCTACTGCTTCCATCAAAAATAAGGACAAATCTTAGAAATGTTTGCTTGTGTTTGTTACCGCTTCCATCAAAATAAGGAAAAATCTTAGGAACATATGCTTAAAGTGTAAATTCTTTTATATCATACTACATCTATCCCTTCATAGATATGTTCAAAAAACTAAAAAAAAAAAAAAAAAAAAAAAAAAGTTATCAAACAAGATTTTCCTTTGCAGAAACCATGCTGGTTTTATTATACTTCATGATATCCTAGATGCTATTTTTTCCTTCCTTGGTAAGCATCATTTCAACTAATCTGCTAGGTTCAGACTTAGGCCTTAATTCTCTAAATATTTTGAAGAGTTATTTAAAGAGTAAAATTCCTACTTTTTACTGAATCAGGTTGCTAATCTAAGAACTCTACTGAAAACAGCTCTACCAGTGAAGCAAATTATAGGTGTTCCTAAAGAGTAATACTGATGTTATGGCTTTAATTCAAAACAGAAGATGACCAACTAGCCTAGAGAGGGCACTGTGCTAGTAAGTTCATTAACTGAGGACGTGGCCCCTGAGTGACAGATGAGGCAGAGACCTGCTGCCTACTGTTCGAATGTGGACTCTACAAAGCCCTGATAGACAGTGGTAACTGGGGCACGTACCAGAAAAAAAAGGGAACTGGGGGTAGGGGAAGGTAACCTAAGTTGCATTTATGTGGTAGACTGCAAAAGGTTTGGGCTACAGACTATTGCAAACACATCAATGAGAGAGGTGGGTGGGTTGCTGCAGCAATTTCTTTGTATAAATTATTCCCTGCAATCAAGAAGAATCTGGAGTTACCAGCTATACTTCTTGCTTCTGGGATTATGTGGAAAAGTCAGGGTTGGGTTGGTTTTTTTTTTTTTTGAGTGGCTTTGGGACCATGCTGAAAGCAGCAGCATGTCCTTTTCCTGTGGGTGGATGGTCAGTCAAGATTTTCAAGCACAGCCATTTATAGGTGTCTGCAAGGATCATTTGTATTTGATAGTCCTGTGTATCTGACTCTGCTTACCTCAACTATGGCATAGATGTTCCTAGGTGAGTACCCTGAGATGTGACATAGCTGGTTGCTATGCAGAGTTATACCTCTGTGGCTGTGTTTTATCTGAGATATGGTCAAAGGGACAATGTTGCATCAGATGAAGGCAGATTCATTCACTGTCCTCTCAAACCCAGTACCACTGGATATGCTGCCCACTGTCACCCAGTGGCAAACCTTGACCCTGACGCTTGTGGTAAACAGACACTCACCAGAGCATTGCCCTGGCCTCACTTTTGCCATGAGGATAGGTGATCAAGTGATAGTAAAGAGCAGAGGTGGCCAACAGTAGAAACCTTTAAGGCATCCTCACTTCCTCCCATGGTGTTAGGCCAGATGAGGCCCAGTTCTCACATGGGTTGGGCGACCCAACAAGTTACAACTCCAAGGTGTGGATCACTAGATGATACCCCTTTTGACATACATCCACTAAAGTTAAGTAGCTCAAAAGGATATCTGACTAATTGTACACAAGCAATGGTTCCTGATGTGGATCTGAGCAACAAAATACAAACTGGGAGATGGCTGCTTAGAAAATAATTTTGCTGAATTAGATCTGGGGTCCCTGGTGGACAGCATGCTGGGCAAGAGTCAGCAGTACTGACTATAGGATAGCCAAGAGGATAGGAAGAGTTTCTTCCCTCTCTGCTTCTCACTTGTGAGGCTGGCTTGGTGGGCAAGAGAAAAGCTAAGGTAAACAAGGTAAACAATGTTGTTTACTTTGACTTTAGCAAGAGAAATGGATGAGACATGGACTTGAGAAATGGGCTACAAGTGGCTTGACTGCTGGCTGATCACAGGACACCAAGGGCTGTGATTAGCAGTACAAAACTAACATGGCTTCTAGTGTTGTCACCATGGGACAATACTATGACAATACTGGGGAATGTCATCACTAGCAACCCTTAGCAAATTTGTGGGTGACACCAAACTGGGCAAAGGTCAACACTTCAGAGAGCAGGGCTGCCATTCAAATGAACCTCCACAAACTAGAGAATCAGGCTAACAGAAACCTCATACAATTTAACAAAGGGAAGAACAGGATCTTGCACCTGTGATGAAGAAACCTCATGCAGTGGTGTGGGCTGGGGACAGACTGGATGGGATTCAGCCTTGCAGAAAAACTCCTTTGGATCTTGGTGGAGAAGCAGCTGACCTCAAGTTAACAGTGCACCTCTATGATGCTGGAGGACACTTACACAGCGGGTGACTATAGAGTGTAGCCAGCAACTCAAGGGAGCCGATTCCTCCCCTCTCTTTGGTCCATGTGAATCCTTTCTGTGAGGATTGTATCCAGTTTGGGCTACCCAGACAGTGCATTCCAGTCAGTCACTTCCTGGAGCAAGCCCAATGAAGGGCCCCCAGGATAAGGAGAGATTCTTCTTTGATCATACGTATGTCTGCTTGGCCATAAAAAATGAGGGCATCTCCACCGCCTCTGCAGGTGCATTGGGATTCTATGTGCATGTGAACAGGCAAGACCTGCTAAAATATGGCTGGGGAATCAGGCCAGAGAAGCATTCCAGGGTAGCACCAACTTTTCTGTATATCTGAGACTCATTCTTGACTTGTGCTAAACTCTGACCCATTCCTAGGAGTTGCTTGGAAGACTGTGAGTTGAGAGGACACAGCTGATTACATGATGGTGCTCAGATGTTGACTGGTACTGTTTGAGTATTTAGTTTCAGTGAGAACATTCAGATAGTTTGACTTTGGGTACATCTGAAGAAAACGTTAGCAAGGACATGTTGCTAAGTACTGCACTTGTGCAAATGGATGTTCTTCCTAGAAGACCAAATCTTGCTTGATTATTTTACCACTCTCTCTACGATTATGCTTGTGCCAGCTTCAAAAGCACGTCTTCCAATGCATGGAGTCTCTTCTCTTCTTCAAAGAAACATCTAAGGAAATCTTAAATTTTGATAGAACTGTATTGTTGTATACTTCACAATGGACATGCTACTTCCAATAAAATAATTTTTGAACTCCCAAAATCAACTTGATGCAATCATGACAAATTTTCACTCCAAATAGTTACTATGCACATTATAAGCAATTCAGAAACAGGTTATATGATGAAAAGTGTTTTCTTCACTGAGTTTTTTCCAATGGTAAGACTAACTGCCTAATTTGTTCTGTGGACAGAATATTATCCTTAACAGTGGAAAAATTCTGTATAAAGTTCATCAGATATAACACGATGTTTGAAAGCTTTAGCTTGAGCTGCATACTATACACAGAATGTCACTGGAAGCTTAACTTACTAAATAACCAGAATTTGAATGAATGATTTTTTTAATATCATAAAACAAACCAGAAAGAAACAAACAAACCGAAAAGAGATTTATACTTCACATGAGGGATTTGACCAAAGAATGAGATGGAATAGCTGAAGTATTTCTATTAATCAGAGAAGAATTGGACTTAACTAACTCATATAGAGCATTTGCAATTTTCAGTGAGTGACTTTCAAGTCTGTAATACACTTGACTGAATCTTACTGGATTTTGTGCTTGAAATGTTTTACTAACAGTCCACTGAGGCGCGAAAGTACAATGAGTTCTTACTGTGGGAAGAAAGGTACATTTCTTAGGAGGACAGCTGAACTAAAAATAGATTACTATTTCTCCCACATGAAATATGCTATTCAATACAACAGGGCTGAATTTATTTCTGGGTACTCAGTTCCTATCAATAAAAGCTTCTTATCAGCTGTGGCAAGCCTTTATCACAAATAGTTTATAAAAGAATCTACAAAAGCTTTGACCTCCTACTGTCAGATACACTTTAATGAACCATTTTGTATGAGACTTAATACACAATCTAATTAATCAACAAATACAACTTCCATATATTTGCTTTTACCAATTTGCAACTCACTCTGAGGACTGATTATCTTCTGAGGTGTGGCTTCTTAAATGTGATTATAAATTTTTTCCTTTTGTATGTTTTTTATGGAATTGCTTTGCAGGCTCTTTGCAATTTTAGGCCAACAGTTCGTGTCTAAAGGATACCTGTACCAAATAATCTGCCTTTGGTTAAGTCAGTGAAAGATTTCATGGCTTGTTGACAAATGCATGTTGCTGTACTGCACATCATTTCATTGTTTTCTATTTTTAGGAAGGAAAGCAATGGACGGGTTTAAAACAAATTATAAATACTGTCAAAAGCTGAAGCTTTATGCTTCCTGTTACAAATTTTAAATGTTCTTTTGAATGGGAAATATTTGGATCTGTTCAAGCAATAGAAATAAGTGAGCTTATGTGTATTATTGAAGAACTAGATACTGCGCACATCACATCCTTTTCCATCTAGTCTTGCCAGCAGCAGGTCATGTGGTTCAGTGAACTGATTTTCAAAAGAAAAGTACTTTTTTGCTGAGTAAAGAGAATGTTTCTGTGCCTTCAGATAAGTGACACACTGGAAACTAACACAATTCTTTGTTGTCTCAGAGCTCAGAGAACTTAAAGGAAGCCCAGATGGAGACCAAAGCTGTTTGAGTGACTTTATCTATTTATCTGGGGTTTTTTTAGAATACATCTGAAGCTGGTAGCAACAGGTATGTTAAGAGGCCAATATTTTCCATTATTACCCTTCTTTTAGTTGCTTGTAACTTTATCATGGTATACCTGCTTAATTTTAATTTTTCAGACTTGTTCTTTATCTATTGTTCTCAGCCCTGTCAAAGTTGAATCAAAAGCAGCTCTGTTTTTCCTAAGTTACTTAGGGGTAAGAAAAGGTGGTTCTGGAAATTTCAGGTATATCAGTCTTTTTTCTCAATAAATCCTCAATTTTACAATATTTGTGATAGTGGGTGTGCTTCAGTTCCTCCCTAACTTGCAAACACTGTGTGCACAACACCAAGCCATTTAAATAGAGGGGCTACATTAATCTTGATTTTCCAGCACCAAGATACAGTGGATCCATCAGGCAGAAAGTCCAAAGTCTGAAACACAGGAAGTCCTGTAATCAGTCAGTGTCTGGAGACAACCCGACAGAAGTTCACTTAGGTTTGATGAAAATAGAAACAAAAGAACATTTTTGTTGGTGAATACCCAGAGGAATCTGAACAGTGCTGTGGATTTACTGGAAATACCTAAAGCATGCCAGGATGCTCACACAAGCTCTAAAGGCTTCAGCTACCTCTGTTCCTTAACATGTAATTCCCAATACATACACAATTTCAAGCAGCAGGATTCATCCTCTTTTTTGGAGCTTTTTGCACCAACTTCCCACTGATATCAGGAAACAAAAACTTCCTAAGTGGGAATCTTTTATTACAGGTTGGATGCCATCAAAAAAGGACCTTTTAAAATGCCTTTTAAAGCATTTTATGACCCCCATTACTGAGCAAAGCTTTGGGGTCTTGCCACACTGCACAGGCAAGTACCATGCACTCCTGTGTGTCATTCTGGGCAGATACACAGCAGTACAGAAGCACCCAGGCAGCTGTGCTGGTTTGTTTGCTCCTACTACCTGCTAACTGAGCTGCTCCTGCATCCTGTCTGCAAAGCACTTTGAAAGCTATAGATGCATTAATAGGAGGTAAATAGACAACATTTATCATAAACAAAGAGTCATCAGGAATCCATATTCATAACTCAAATATTACCAGTGGTACTGTGAATGAATTCTCTGTGAATGAGAAATGATACCAGAGAAATCCCTTTCAAACTGTGCAACCTGCTTTTCCAGGCAGCCTACCTCAAAAATAGTGTGTTCACATGCCCAGAAAATTTTTCTAGAAGCTGCCAGTTAGAGTATTAGAGAGAAGTATTAGAGACAGCATAGCAAGAGCAAGGATTGGATGAGCAGAAAAGCATCCATTTTCTATTGCCAAGACACGGTTTTAACTCTGGACACCTTTGATCTGTCAACAGTCTCATTCCAGTTCTCTCCTTCAAGGTCTTTTGTCCTCAGCTGAAGCCACTTGGAGTTTGTTGCCCTTTTTCCTCTGGTCTCAGCTGACAGTAAAAAAAACCCCAAACTTTCAAGTATAATGACATTTGAGTTAGCCTTGCATATTCTCTACTCTGATCATGTCTTAAATACCTGTCCCAAAACCCAGTACAGTTCTTGTCTGAACAACTCTTATGAATGAAAACAGTCAGTTCAGGTTTATGAAACCTGAAGCTCTTGAAACCAGTAATGTCCCAGTCCAGCTGGAGATTGATGGTAGTACATAATGCAAATAAAGGCATAACTAAATAATATTAATAAAAAAGTAGCACAATCATATTTTAAAATATCTAATTTGAAGAACATAAAGCAATAGAGAAATTACAGAGAAAAATCTTGCACAGAAAGAACTCTTGTAGCAAACCCCATATGTCATTATGTCATTACACTCCTCATTGCTCTCCTCAGGTATAGGTCTATTGCAAAGGAGCTTCATTAATTTACCCCCATCAAGAACCAGAGCAATGCATCCCTTCTTCCAGCTTGGTTTGAGTTTACAGCCCAAAGTTTCAGATTACATATCTAATTCTTTCACTGAATTTAAAGTTCCTTTTTCACCTGTTGTGAGTGACTCCTGGAAGATGCATTTCATGTATTACTTTAGTTGACATTAAAATAAAATAGACATTGATTTTTCTGAGTATTCACAACATTTTTTTTTCCCTAGCTGACACTTTCTACGGTTTGTATGCATAAATGCCAGATGCAGTGAAAATAAAAAATGATTCACAAAGTTATGTTTGTTTTTTTTTTCTTATTTTGACTTTAATTGAAAATCACTGTCAAATTGTATGATTTTCATTTTAGGAGAGGGTGTGCCTGTCTCTTGTCTGGGTGTTGCTCTGAAGCCTATGTACTGGTTCAGAACAAAAACTTCCACAGAACACAGATATAAAAAAAACCCCAAACCTAAATCTGTCTCAGTATTTCAAGATGACAATCAGCTAAGGAGAAGTAACTAAATAAATCATATTCATATTTGCAGACTACCAACAATAGCAAGAACAAAAAACATTTATTGAGCCAAGTCATGCCAACCCTTTATTGGATGCGAGGGGGAACAAATCAAACTGAGAACACATGCACTTTGGTCACAACAACCCCAGGCAACATTACAGGCCTGGGGAGGAGTGGCTGGAGAGCTGCCTGGTGGAAAGGGTCCTGGGGGTGCTGGTGGACAGCCAGCTGAACATGAGCCAGCAGTGTGCCCAGGTGGCCAAGAAGGCCAATGGCATCCTGGCCTGTACCAGGAATGGTGTGACCAGCAGGAGTAGGGAGGTGATTGTGCCCCTGTACTCAGCACTTGTGAGATTGCACCTTGAGTACTGTGACCAGTTTTGGGCACCACAATACAAAAACGACACTGAGGTTCTGGAGCAGGTCCAGAGAAGGGCAACAATGCTGGTGAGGGGTCTGGAAAGCATGCCTGATGAGGGGAGGCTGAGGGAACTGGGGTTGTTTAGTCTAGAGAAGAGGAGACTGAGAGGAGACCGTATCGCTCTCTACAGCTACCTAAAAGGAGGTTGCAGCAAGGCTGGTGTTGGTCTCTTCTCCCAAATTACTAATGATAAAACAAGAGGAAATGGCCTCAAGTTGCGTCAGGGGAGGTTTAGATTGGATATTAGGAATTCTTCACTGAGAAAGTGGTTTGGCACTGGAACAGGCTGCCCAGGGAGGTGGTGGAGTCACCTCCCTGGAGGCGTTTAAAAAACGAGTGGATGTAGCACTTGATGCTATGGTCTAATGGATAGAGAGATGTTAGCATGAAGGTTGAACTTGATGATCCTAGAGGTCCTTTCCAACCCTAATGACTCTATGATTCTATGTGTTTATTACTATTTATGCAAAAGTTCTATAGAATATACATGCAGAAGATATACTATGCAAATGACAAGCCATCATCTCTGTTAGGAAACTCACCATGAGTGAGTTTCCTAACATAATACAAAACCATGACTATTTTTCTATTACTTTCCTACTTAGATCAATGAGAACATATTTATGTCCTTATAATAAAAACTCACTCATCATCAACAGTTTTCTTGTTCTAATACTGCTTTTTATAACTCAGTAACTACTGAAAAGGAGAAATTATTGCCATTTTTAGTCATCACATAGTCTGACTGACAGCAGCCATTAGGGCTTACATCTATATTCAGGTATGCTGCTGTTGCTGAGAGCAGAACTCGACCTTTTCAAAGTATATGTGCATGGTTTTCTTTGTTTGGTCTCAGTTTAGCACTGGAGGAGAGGGACAGGAGTACACTGAAAATTTGACAAGTAGTTGGTAACATTTTGGATATACAGAGAAAATACCCAGATTTGAAAATATTAGGATGACATTTGGATTAGCAAATAGATTGACTAGACAGTATGCAGTAATTCTATGCCAGTGACTTCATAAGAAAGTCTGTTAGCATTAAGACAGTTTCAAGCACATGTTTCTACACAGCACAGTCATGTAGCCATGCATGTAGCTAGCACATGCATTAAAGGAAACATGAAGTCTTAGGTTTATCACAGGATGAATCCAACAGATCATTGCTAGATTCAAGCAATATGGGGATATATTGAACAGAACAATCACAACTTATCTATCTCGTCTACTTATGTACTGGTGGACTGATAAATAATAAACTAATAAGCAGTCAACATCCTTGGTTGGTTGTTTCTGATTTGTTTTGGTTTTTGTGGTTTTCACTATTTATTACCTTGGGACTTTTCACCACTTCCTTGGAATATAAGAGCTTTTCTGAGGTTAATCAGTTTTGATGAGGATCAGATATTAAACCAGAAAATGATAATTTCCTACTCCTAACCTGGAGAAAATCCCATTCAGCTGGGATGTTTCTAAATTGAGAAGAATTCAGATCACTCCTTTAGTTTCCCACCTTTATTTTTCCCTTTTGTTATCTGTACTGTAAAATGGGTATTGTCATCTTCCTCCTGGTTAGTACACATTATACTGGAACAGCAGTACTTTAACATAAATCTTCCCTTCTGTCAGCCTCTGAGACAGTGGGTCATGTTTTTATAAATCAATACTATGAACTGATCATCAGTATATCATTTAACACTCTAACTCAAATTCTGATGACAGATCAGATAATATTTTAAGTAAAAGAAATGTCTGCTTTTACTGTTGCAACAGCTCAGAGAATCTCTCCGCACACTTTTGGATGTCTTGTCCTGTAAATACTCTAAATTATAGGAAAGTATTGCAGAAATTGTTATCGGGGAACACGACAAATGATCACAGCCAATTAGATCAAGTTTAGTTTATTCGAGTAGGCAGGCAGCAAGTAAAACAGCGCTGGGCGCCCGGGGAGTCTTTTTGCTCCGCAAGCGGCGCGAGCCCGTATTACAAAACGCGCGGCTTTTGCAGTCTCTTGTTTCTGGGCGTGGCTTCAAGTAACGCGGCAGTCCAAATCCTCCGGCGGCTGCGCACTCAGTTGTTCTAGTAGTTTCTCCGTGTGCAGCTTCACAGCCGGCAGCACACCT
>JANHGN010020592.1:0-21376 GCA_024605025.1 Megaceryle maxima | reverse complement strand
ATGTTTACAAATATCTGGAGGGTGGGTGTCAAGTAGAAGGGGCCAATCTCTTTTCAGTGGTGCCCTGTGACAGGACAGGGGGGTAATGGTAGCAAAGTGAAACACAGGAAGTTCTACTTCAACATGAGGAAAAATTTTTTCTTCACAGCATTACAGAGAATAGTATTAGTTTCCCAGAGCAAAAAATGAATAGCATGAAAAGTGGTATGTTGTAGACAGTTGTTTATAAAGCTCTCAGAAGTAGCTGCATAAAGGAAAGAGGAATTCAAAGAGATTCAAATAGGAAATGTTCTTCCTTTGTGGAGGAGGCAGTGCTAGCTAGCCACATGCATTTTAACACTGAACACTTAAATCATCACCAAAGCAAGCTAGATGTGCCTCTGGAAAACAGCACGGCAAATTTAGCATGTTAGAAAATATGCTTAGGAACTTTAAGTTCTGGCAGATCTTTAAAAGTGTCAGCTGCTTTGTTAAAAACCAAACAAACAAACAAACAAAAGTTGTAAATTCTCCTTGATGATTTGCAGCATTGGGCCTGACAACAAAGCACTGCATTCATAAAGATACACGAACCTTTAAAGAGATGCCTCAGAAGTGTTTCCACATCATGCAGTAAACTCACCTCCCTTAATTTGAGGGCAAACAGGCATTTACTATTACTAGATTCCTTTATGGGATTTTGATTGTCTCCACAGACTATAATAATATTAATTCATTCTAAACCAAAATAATTTCATTTCTATTTCCCTCAAGGCCCTTGTGTCCTTTCTAGAGGAAACATCTTTTTCTGTTTTGGCTTCTCTATAGATGCTTATTTATTATTTTAGGTCAGAGGTTTCATTGGAGGCATTGGAGATGGAAAGGACTTAGTCATTTAGGACTGACTTAGTCATTTAGGACTGACTTAGTCACAGGCATGGTCATAGCCCATTATCGAGTGACCTTGGTTCTTGCTATATTTCCCCATGTTGCTGTCTCCTGGCACCCACAGTAGGGAAATTCCTCCAAGACTCCTCCAAGTCTGCTTTCTCATCTTTTTCCTTCTGTCCCTTGACATTGACCATTATCCCTTACTCTTTTCCGCATGGTTTCATCTTTGAAAAATGTTATTTTACATATTCAACTTCACTTCTGCTTTTCCTGATAGATTTGTTAATTGTGTAACAATTTCCCTCTATGGACAGATTGCTGTTTGGAAGTAATACTCAAGAGTAGCTGTTGGTGTTACAGTGTTCTTGTAGCAGCCTCAGATTATATTATGCATTGAGGCTACCTACGTCTTACAAGGAGTAGGGAGGAGTGAGGCCTGAAAAGTTTCTTTTTTTATAAAGAGAAATTCAAAGGGAATCATTCTCATCATCGAGATCTATCTCCAAGTTTTTTCTTGTTACTTCTGTTTGAGAAATGCAGAATGCCATCAAGTCCTTAAAATATGGGTATTGAAGTCTCACAAGTATATAACAGTTTCACATTAGCGGTGTGGAAAGAGATTTCAAGTTATTGCTGACTGGTGCATGTTTTCCAAAATGTGGGCTACAACTTGACCTGAGCTTGGCCCTGGCTGAGTCATTGGGATAGCACTGACACACTAGTGCTAAAAAGCAGTGTAATATATCCGTGAGCAGCACTACAAAATCTGTTTCCACACTGGTGATGTTCAAAGACTTAAGAAGCTTTAAAGATAACTATGTACGTGAACAGCATACGAGCTTTTCAGTTTGTCTCATTTGGCTCTTGGTTTCCTGTTTTGTCAACTCTCAAAGCCTTTATTGATAGATCTGAGAATGAAAGTCCACAATTAAACTATTCAGAATTGAAATGACAATGAACAGTTTTCAAGTAAGGTTTGAGTTCAATTTGTTCTTCCTTTTGCACATACATTTTAAAAATCCCTGCTATGTTTTCCTTCCAACATAATTACTTCAGGATGTCTTTATTTATCTCTTGTCATTTCTGCTGGAAACAGTGAAAATATACTTAAACAGATCCTTGGCAGTCTTATAGATCATACTGACCCAATTTACAGCATCTGCCTTGCAACAGTGTGTACCACCATTTGCCAAACATTCATTAACTGCAAAATAATAAGAAAATAATGGTGAAGTGTTCCTACCATTTCATGCTCTCTATTCTGTATCCCACATGTCCCACAGAGCCTACATAATGAAATGTTCTGTTTGATAGGTTGTTGAGTCAGCATGGAGAAACAGAGTCAAACCCATGCTGGAAGTATTCATTGAGCAATGATCACAGCTCCCCAGGCCAAGGTTCCTGCATCAGCTGTTAAACATACAGTGTTGTATCTGTTATTAAAGAAAGCTGTTGAAGAGTAGTGATTAACTGGCAAAGTCTAATGGAAGAACAGAATATCCTCCCACAAACATGAAAAACAAAAGAGCAATAGAAAACAAATGTATAAAATGGTATCTAAATTCTCCAAGTTAGTTTTCCTTTGAGATACACAAACATTGATCCTCTGATCTTTAGCACACTGCAATTAACGCCAGGGGGTTTCTTTTACTTCTAAACCTGTATTTATGAACAGCAAGGGTCCAGTTCAATTTGGTATACTCAGATTACCATATAGATTGCACTCACACAGCCTTCTTCTAAAGCCTTACTGTGCATTTTGAAACAGGAAAAGAAAATAAATGGGTGAAGTATTCACTGAATTGTAAAATTACCCTTTTCTCTTCTTTTTAGCTCCAACTTTGGAAGATTAAAGTCAAACAAATTAGTATGTTTCTTTCTGACAACTGTAGATAAAATACTTCCTTTTCTTCCTTCTCTCTTCCTCTTATACCTTTCCAGAGATACAAGATGAGATAAATACCACCTATTGGTTTCTGAAAGCTGACTCATTCATCTTCTTAAGAGGCAACCCTGCCCATGGTGGGGAGGTCGCATGAGATGATCTCTAAGGTCCTTTCCAGCCTAAGACATTCTATGATTCTCTGCTGTTAGATTTGGTTTGTGTCTTTTTTTTTTTTTTTTTTTTTTTTTTTTTTTTTTTTTTTTGTTGTTTTTGTTTTTTTGTTCCCCCCCCCCCCCCTTATTTATGCTGCTTTTATCCTTCCAGTTCCTCTGGTGGTGCAAGCAAAAGGCACTAAGTCCCTCTTACATTTAGGAAAAAACCAATAAATAAGTGATGTCAAGACCTAATCAGTGCCACATTCTTGCTTTCAAACAGGCCCACAGTCTTTGAAATGTTTACAACTGAGAGATGTGCACTGCATGAAAAACAGGCTCCATTAGCATTCAGAATAAAATATCAATGCACGACCTTATCTCACAGCCTGACACCTCGTGACAGATCTTCACCTCCCTTCCCATGCCTCTCTCTGGACTCCCTTTAGACTGTCTACTATGTGCCCAGGGTTTTAAGGGGGGGTGGATCCACCAGATCCTATCACACCACCTAAATCCTCCCCTGATTTTAACTGGGGTTTAAATATTGCCATGGGAGATATCGTGCCTAGAAAGCACCTGCAGATGTGGCAGCTGGTCTATATTGTTCTCTTCCCTTTATAGACTAAGGGCACAATGCACTCTAGCAATTTCAGAGACAGGAGACATCAGAAAAATGGAACACAACAGTTGGGGAGGATAGAAAAAAAAATAGATAAGGAAAGAAAAAAATATTTACCAGACTTCATTTGTGCTGAATACAATAGAAAAATTTTAAGCTGTACGTGCTGCAGACAATTCCCCCCCCACCTTTGGGAAAATAAGCCCTTTGTGACAATGAGCTTTCCAGGGATTTCTCCAGTTTCTTCATATAAGCAAAGAGCAATACAACATTTTCCTCAACTGACTCACTTTCGCACAATGTCTTTCGCCATTTCTGAGATCTGGCTCCACTCTTCCTCGGGAAATTCAAAACTTCCTGTCATGATCTTTTTCCGCATGTCCTTTGGAATTGTCCGACTGTGGTGTTTGGAGTAAAACGGAGGGTATCCACACAGCATCACGTAAATAATGACACCCAGGGACCACAAGTCACAGCTCTGAAAGCAAGGAAATGATCACTTTGGGGCGCAGTTTGCAGCAAGCAGCGGTGTAGCTAATGTTCAAAGTTCTACATGATTCCCTAAGATGACAGAAACACGGCTCAGCCTCCTCCTAAAGGTCCATCTGAGGACCTTCCCGGAGAAATAAAGCAAATATATAAGCACAAGGTCACGCTGCTGAGCTAAACTATTTCCAGTACCCAAAAGTAGCTCATTTACAGCAAGTGCTCCTGTAGCTGTGCCACGCGAGGGTAAATTGTATGGCAACAGCCAGTGCGACAGAGGCGTGAGCAAGCTGTGTGTTGACTGCATCTTCTCAGGGTACTCGAGTCCTCCTCTCTCCATTTCAGAATATAAACCAGAATAGTCGACTTTTTTCAGAATGTGAGACTAATAGAAATACTGTCAAACAAATGACCTGGCAGAGATACTAAATCAGAGATGTCTAATGAAAGAAAAAATAAAAACCCAACCCCTGCATGTCCCGAAGGCCACGGAGATGAAGCAGCTTCAGAAAGCCAGGAGCATTTCACCGGCACTTACACTGTGCTCCATCCTGCCCTCCCACCCCAGCCTGCAGCTCCCTCCCCTGCCCTTGCACCAGTGTTGCTGGTGTGTGACACAGAACAAGGTTATCCAGGAGGTAAATCCAGCTCAGTAAGGAAGGTGGAAAGCCAGACCTATTCCCCATCTGGATCGCTGTGTGTTCACACAACAGCCACTACTTGGGCAGAAGGGAGGAGGACCCTAACAGCCTAGCCTTCAGTTCAAGCTTTTGATGGACCATATCCTTAAGGATGCAGCTCTGTTATCACTTGGTTACGGCACACCGGGGGCTAGGGCTCGTGGAACCCACTCTGACCCTCCACTCCCACTATTCTGACCATCCATTCCCAGTATTCCTTTTGAGCCCACGCTAACACTTGTACAGCTCATTATTTATTTCTACTCCCTTGGTTTCCAGCCCTCTCAGTCCCCCAGGGGACTCGCAAAGGTTTCTGCCAGCACGAGGATGGACAGAACACACAGCCTGAACTCCAGCCGGGTTCAGGTGTCTGTGGAAAGACACACAAGGGCAGATTTGGGGAACTGAGGAGGTTCTGCCATCAGTTTAGACAGACAGAACTCAGCACAGCTGTCAGCTGAAGCAAGCTTGGCACCCTCCTGCCTGCCCCAGGCTGTATATTCCACCATCTACTCGAGGACAGCACCGGTGTTCGTGAAGCTGCACAGATGAACTCAAACCCAGAATCCCTGACTCCAGTAACTGGTTTTTGACTGGGTCAACATGGACCCAGAAAGGGTCCCTCAAAGATGAGACTATTTTGATCTGGAAGGAATATGCTTAGATCAGCTCCCCCTGAGCACTAGAACAAACCCCTGGCTTTTGACTTTTACAAAACATGTGGATGCTGATAATGAAAGAAGCTCTAAGGAGTCACCCCACATATGTTTGCTTTTCAGCAATCTGTTTAGCCCATCTCAAAGGACTCTAAAAGTCTAAATTTCTATGTAGGTAGCTAAATTTTCATTGTTTTTCCACCGATTGGAGATAATTTCTAATTAATGGGACTTAAGGCATGTAAGCACAAAACAGGTGCCCAAATTCTTTGTGGATTTGGTTCTCAGATTCTATTTCTCAAGAGTAAATCCCCTCCAGCCATGACATACACGCTCATACTCGATCCAATGCACACACAACTTAATACAAACACTCAGGAATCAATAGGTGTCTCTCCTCCAATTCCAACCTGTGGCTAGCACTGCTGATTGTGAAGGTGGATCACAGGCACTGTCACTCAGGCTCTGAATTGCTGGGGAAGGACAGTGTACCTGGGAGTCTATCACAGTCTATTTTGGGGAACCAGGCGTACGCTGCTTTTGCAGTGAGTCACGTTTGGCAAGGGAAGGATGAGGCTGCTTCTTTCAGTGGCCTTTGCAGTTAGTGCCACCATGGCTGAAAGCAGTTCAGTGTGACCACTCAATTCTTTAAATGAAAGACAAAACCAAAAATCACATAAATCCCAGATCAAGGCAGCTGAACTTTCTCAGTATGTGAGTTAACTCCAGTCAGTATCTGTTTTCAAGGTTCCTCTCTTCTGTACAAGAATGGCACTGATATTTCCCTTCAGGTGCCATGACCAGGGCTCTTTGGTTCATGCAGAAAACAGCTGTCAAACTTTTCAACACGAACAGTGAGCAACAGTTTCTGGAACTGCATCTACTCCCTTGGAGAGGATTATTATTGGAGAGTAAATCTGCTTCAAACCACAGAAGTGGAATTCTTGACCCTGCCTTGTGAGACATTCAAAATTTCAAACCACCAACTTTCCCTGTGACTGGGGTTCGCATGAGAGAGGGCAGAAGAAACTCTAAACTGCAAAGACTCTCAGCACCTGTCTGAGAACTCTTTTTTTATGAGTCTGGCTTCAATCTCCAATCTGTTTCTCCAGGATGGAGAAGAGACAATCACAACCCTGTTGTGACTGCGAAACCCACGCGGAGTAACTCAAGGGATTCTAGAATCTCTGAATGCCAAGACTCTGACAATAACTCTTGTTATTGCCCGTGGCTACAGCTACAGACAACACAAGACACTACTGGTGATTTCTGCAGAAGATCCCAAAACAGCCAAGGTATCACCACAGCTGCCTGAACAAGACGGGTGAAATAGTGCTTTGCACACCCAGAAACTCTGGCTGACAGCAGAAAAAAATTGGTTTCCTCTGAACCAGCCTCTTGTGGAGGTAAAAGAACTTCAAGTGGTCACATTCCAACAGAATCATTCTACTCTTTCCAAAAGCTTGTTAGCCTTTAGTGCTGCTTTAACAGTGTTTGTGTATTTTTCCTTGAATTAGATGATTAATTAGGTTTGGAGCAAGAGTGTATTTCATTATTCCCCCTGTCAGAAAGAGCAGAGCCAGCAGTACTAAAAGGTGTCACACTTCTGAACTGAGAAAGAGCTACCTGCACAGAATAACATCTTCTAATTTGCCAAGCTCAACTGAATGAAGAAACCTGGGGGAAATACCACTGTATACCTGGTCACTCCTTTCAAAAAAGCCAAAAGGAAAAGCACTTTTGAGAAATACAGCCCCAAAGAAACTACTTCCTTACAGCTGAAAACACTCGTGTACACCAGATCGCAAGGAACGTGACATTTCCCTGCTGCTTCCTGGAGATCCTGCTTTTTACTCCACAGAAGATGTACTCCTGTCACAGAGATGAGAACAACTTTATTGCTCCTGGCCATAAGTGTGTCATTTCAGGGCAATAAAGGGTATTGCCTCAGGTGATAACTCATGTCTACAGACAACTGCTACAGCAGATAACGCTGGGGGGAAGGGTGGAACCACTGCGCTTTAAAGATACTGACTTGCAGACTGTTTCATAGCTTACCTTGTTATAAGTGTAAGGTGTTGGAGAAGTGGGGATAATACCAGATTTTTCTTTCTGATGCCGTCTTTGTGCCTCTAATACCTGTTGCCATAAGAAGAAAAAAAATTCTAAAATAATGCAGAATACATCTCACCTCCAGGCACCACAAACAGCAATGCCTATACCAGAGATCAGCCTGATGCTTTTCTGTGCAGTGGACTTACTCCAGCTACTGAAGACTCTGCTGAATTCAAACTGTTCCTCCTCAATTCAAACTGTTCCTCCTAAGAAAGACTGGAACTTTCTACATGGGGAAAATTTCAGCTCAAATATTTTGCTCCTTTAGATGAAAACTCCACTTTTGCCCAAGCTCACAACGATTCATTCAAAACCTCCAACACCTCCATGCTTTGGAACGAGAACCTAAAGTGTCTTTGGAGGGTAAGCCCAGCTCCAGAGATGTCCTTTTTTGCCTCTCCCACAAACAATCAGCATCATATTCATCCCTTGCTGATCAAAACTGTGCTTCTGGGTTTCTACAAAAATCTCAGCTTAAATATGCTCAGAAAAAGCTTTCTACAGGTCTGGTAGTTCATTTGTTTTATGAAGCCTGTCTGTAGGGCATACGGCCCTTCCCCAGCAGGCTCCAGTGGAGGAGGCACCTCCAGGGCACTGGGCTGGGACCTGATCTCTGCAATTGCTCTTCCTACTCATTAAAAGCTGCCGGCATGCCCAGTACTGCAATTAAATACCTATGTGCAGTTTGCTTTTTAATTTTCTTCAGGACTCCAACAGAAAGCACAAAAGAGAGTGGGGAAAGCAGCAGTACAAAACCCAGCCTGTCTGTAATTATAGCTCATGTCTGAGTGCTCACCAACGAGGGGGCCAAGGCAGGGTGAAGAGGTAACCCTCTGGCGCTGCCCTCTTTGAGTAACAGCCTTTACAGAACCTTTTTGTTTCAGCATAGTCCTTTTTAATGTAATCTGGAATGAGCCTGGGCTAAAAGGAGGATTGGGAAGCAGGGACTTTTTCAAAGCAACTGCTTTAGTGCAGTTAAAGGCCAATTGTTAAAATCCCAGAGCAGTGTCACCCGTGGAACGCAGGACTGGGAGATTTGGGAGGCATCAGCACTCAGTGCTCAGAACACCCTCTGGGGAATTGCCTCACGATTTCCTACTGTAATCAATAGATCACCATCTTGGAAGGTGGCTACTACACAATTACCCAAGATTCCTGCGCCCAGAAGCCCTTAATAGTACTAAGGCTTTTAAAATTATGTGGTTTGGAGGCACAAGCAGTAACAGTCAGGATTCCCCTTTAGCCTAGAACTGTAATCATTTGTTACCTGAGGTGCTACATAATAGGGAGTGAACTGTGGTGTCATCAAGTCACCTTGGTCTACTTTGGCAAATCCAAAGTCGCACAATTTAACAGGTGCATCCTAAAAGAAGGAGAAGAGGCTTCATTACAAAATCTCATTGTTATCAGCTTTCCCAACACGTCTTTCTGGCTTTACACTCATCTTACCTTTGCCACACATACTCCTTTTTTGTGTTTATACCCTTATCCTTCAACAAAGCAGCTAAAAGGTCATAAACTGATTTCTGAAACAAACATTTTTATTTTCTTAGGTGCTCTGGACCAAAAGCAGTCCACCCTCGGAAGCGGAAAGCGCTAAGCACTCTGTAGGGGGGATCAATGCATAGGTATGAGAAGGAGAAAAAAAGAAAGGGGCAAGTGCTTGGATACATCAAAGCATCGTATCCTGATGACACCTAAGGAGGAAGTGTGGCCAAGTGGATCTTCTCCTCAGCAAAGCAGGATTCTGTGTTGAGGTGGAGAACCTGACCCATATTTAACGGCAGCAGCATGAGCAGCCTGTTACTCCAAGCAGACCAGAGGATGGAAAAGCAGGAAGCTAAAAAGAGTCATTCATTTTAGTCACCAAAACATCGAGTTAATGGCATTTTGCAACTATTCTGAAAAATCACCATGAAGCCATTTTACAGAATTCAGCGGTAAACAAAGAATTCTTCATCTTACCAGAGAGTTATCCTTGAAGAGGAGATTCTCAGGCTTGAGGTCTCTATGTGCAATGTTTAGTGAGTGGCAATGCTGCAAAGCCAAAGCTATCTGAAAAAGGGCACAATAAATCAACTACAATTACAGAACTCCTCCTTCAGCTTTAAAAAGGACATTGCTCACACAGCTTAGACCCCGAACATTCTCCCTCTGCTCAGGTACAATTCTGAGGTAGGACAAGCCTGGCCATAATGGGCAGTAGGGCAGGAAAGCAGTGACTGGGAAATGAAAACCACCATGTTACTCAGGTTGCATTTTACACAAAAGCAAACAGAGAATGAAAAACTGTTGTCCTGGGCTTCCCAACCATCTGAGATGGGCTAACTCAGGGCATTATTAGCCCCCGAGAAGCTAAAGAGATCATGACAGTGCCCTTTTCTATGCTGTGCTAGGTCTACAAGGTCACTACAGCGCTCTCCAACAATTACATTCTGTTTGACAGTCAACAGTGAGCTCTTCAATATTTCAGTGAATATTTTATTGCATTACGAGTCAGCTTTCAGACAGTTTTATTCTTTAATTCTTGATGGTACTCCCTGCAATTCACTCAACTGTGTGAGCTATGAGACAGAAATGCATTACTTGGCTCTTTCCAAGACAGCTTCTCATGCTGCTGTGGTTTAAAAACCCGTAACCCAGTCAAGAAAGCTCCACAGACTGTATCTTTGAAAGTGCAATTCATTTAAAGAAAACCGAGGCATAAATATTTAAACAGCATTACTGAAACAAAAGACAGGCAAAGCCACATGACCCTTACTTGAATCCTATTGGCTTTTGCAAATTACTGTGACAAGAGAATTTCAGTGTTAACTTAGCTCAGAAACAAATAAAAACACATTCCCTGAGAAAATGAAGTAGCTTTGTGACAGGTTTTTAACTATTACTGGGTACAAGGAACTAAGACCTGCAGTACAAGATGATGCTGAAGAACCATTAGATGAGAGGGCAAGACTTTAACATTGCTTTCAAGCTTCATTTGTATAAACATTAAAGCAGAGAGTTATTTGGAACGTGAATAACCCAAGTGTACACACAGTCAGAATTCAATGACTTTTGGTGTAGCTTTAAAGGATTTTCCCAATGTGTTAATCCCAGAGAATGCCTTGGATTGTCAGAAATCAAACAGCTCAAAGGACATGAGAACAACTTGTCGAGAATAATTCTGTACTTCCACCAAATTTCTTTGTTGGATAAACCCAAAAAGGTAACAGCACAATTAGCATTTCATTCAAACAAGTCAAAGCACAGGACAGAAAAGCTGCAGTGATCTGGCTTCTTTTTTGCCTCAGCACCAAACATTATCTCCCCAGCTTAGTGGGGGGAAGCAAGTGACCAGGAGATAGATACACTGATAACAGTCACGTCGATTTACGACAAGTGCCATAATATCTTGTCTCACGTGTCCTTTCCTTTCTGCTCTGCGGTGATCCCTGGTATGGGAGCAGGACATTTACTGATGAGTAGCTGCAGTATAGCCTCTCACCTCCAGCTTGTACATCTTTTGTTTGGAATGCCAACATCACCTCAAAAAGAGGCAATGGCAACACTGGCCCTCAGCTTCATGCCACGGTGACAACTCCCATGCAGAAGAGCTTGGATGTTTTGCCAGCAAGATCCTTCTGCCTTGTGGCTCCTTACGGCGACCTGCTGGTCCTCTGCTGTGGCTGTCACACCGTACAGCCACAGCAGCTTTCCTGCGACCCTCCCACCAATCCAAGCTTTCTGACTGGGCACTGTAAGTCACCCAACAGCTTGGGACTGAAAGGGAACAAGCTCACCCCAGAACTGAGGGGAATTGCCCCTGGGGATCCCCACAGTGAGTCCCATGGAGGCCCTTCAGCTCCATCATCCTGCCTACTCTGGCAGGACGCGAGTCACATTATGTGCACTGCTACGTGACAAAGAACCCACGAACACCAAAACCTCTAGTAATAAATACCTTGGAGATTATAAACCACAACATTCTATAAAACACAACATTCAAGTATGAGTTGCATAGAGAAACAGAAGGAAAAATGACAGCAGAACAAACAGCAGAGAAAACATGCGCTACAGCAGTACATGGTACATTCCTCTTATCCTCCTTGATAGGTAGGGCTTCCATAAAACCAAACACAGAACCCAGCTGGAAAAACCCTGGCCCAGGACACACGTCCATTATTTTCTGCTACCCTGGCCAAGAGGTGAGAGAAACACCAAGTCTTGTGACACGGCCAAGAGCGATTCTCAACCCGGGGTCTGGCAAGAGCCTGTGGACTGTTGGAGGTAAGGCTTTTAGAACAACAGATACAGCAGGAAGATTGTGCAAGAAAAGAGCTCTCTTTGGTGAAGTGTTCTGTAGACCAGGTTAGGACAACCATTGCTAAGGACAGCAGACACACCAAGGTCCCAACCCAGAACTAACCCACACCTTCGAGCTCTTTGCTTCTATTAAAACTTTGGCATTGTCAGGTTATAACAAAGCAGGCAATGATCATCGGATCAGAACTGAGGATTATTTTAGCTTCCTTTTTTCCCACCCCTCCCACCCCAAGAAATTGTTAAATACTTTAGCCATTATCATTCATGGATTTGCTTATACATGGGTGTTAACTTGCCTGCTTTGTTACTTGGCTTGCTTGCTTCTCAGTAAAGTGCCGGTGCTGGCTGATTCTGTGAAATAGCTCTCCCCCTTCCATCATCTCCATTACAATTAGGAGCCGAGCCCTGTTCAAAAGCATTTCATGTTGTTATATTAAAAATAATCAAAATAAAGAACAGAATTGCTAAGCTAATAATGCATACTTCATATCTACTGACGCAGGCCAAGAGAGACACACACGTTTGCTTCTCCTACGGTTGTTACGAGCTATTTTGGTTCCTTAATTTTGCCTTTAAGCATAGAAGCTGCAGGAATTTCTGGCTCCCAGCACAAGCCGAGTGATTATCGGCTAGGAATCTACACTTTGCTCTTCCCATTGGGCTCCCACATCCAGCTGGACCCACCACCATGGACACGTCTACATGGATGCAGTCAGACAGATACACTCAAGCTCCACCCACGCTTTCCACCAGCAAGCCAGTTTGGACCTGGAAGCCATTTCGACACATCAATGTATAACTCTGCCCTCAAAGAATCATCCAGCAGGTAGAGTCTTGCATTAAACAGGCTCAACAGCTTCCAGGCTGGAGCTGGCCTAGGGCACAGCGTGCACCAGTCTGCACCCACCCCTGCAGACGTGCTGACCTGCCTAGGCGCTGGAGAATGGTCACGGCAACTCAGAAGCAGAAGGTTGAGGAATTATCTTTAAGGTTTTTGAGCCTGGATGCTCTACTGTACCTCATGACTTCAGTTATGGTTTTATTGCCATCATTATGAAGGACAACAAATAGGAAGTGGGGAGATCAGGACTGCTAGATCCTCCAGAAACTAACTTCTAGATCTTCTCGCCACACAGCGAAATCAGATGCAGACTAAGACAGGTCTCACCTCTTTAATTCTCCCACCTCCGATTTATTTTTTTCCTTTCAATTAATACCCAATAGAGGACAACAGTCTCATCCCAAGCAATATTAATGTACAAAAATTAGTTAAGTCTGCTTCATGTTTTGCTGTGTTCATTTTAAGCAGGACAATGGATTGAGAATTTTCAGGGCAGGACCTGGTATTTTTAGAAACAATTCTTTCTTCCTTTTTATTTCAGTGAAAAAGGAGAGGCACTTTGAGTTTCCCAGTGGCTCACGGGCATCACCATCACCTAAACGGATCTCACTTAGGATTCTAGGTAGCAACAAAAGTCACAGCTCCCACCCTGCTTTAACAGTGCTTTGAAAGCAGGAGGCAGCTTGAAAGTTACAAATCAATTCAGGCTACAAATGTAATATCAAAGCAGGACAGAAGCTAAAAGCAAATACAGCACCTCGGCCAACGCAGCCATCACAGACTGAACCAATAAAAAACCTTCAGAAATGAAGATCTACTCAAGACCAGGACGCAAATTCATTTAAATATGCAAAGGTCTGGGTATTGACAGGGAAAAAAAATGGTAAGTCTGAAGTGTAAACATGGTATCTGAAACCCCCTATAAATGTTCATTTTGGTTATACTGGGATTTAACCAAAAAAAAAAAAAAGCAAACTCCACTATACCTTGGCCTAAACATGGAAAGCAAGCTGTGGGAATGAATCACCCTATGTAATCTTACCTTGGGCTGGATTCATGTGGGAACTGCACACTGTTAGCATAAACTTCAATAATTTGAACAATATTTGGATGTGTTGCACACATCATGTGCAGACGTACCTTGAAGAGAAGGGGAGAAACGTTACTGTACAAAGCGACACGCGCCTGACCCGTTCCACTCCTCCCTCTGCCCCCAAGGCTACGGCACCCACACGAGCCCGGGTGCTGCCAGTTGAGCTCAGCACCGGTCACTCCCAAGTGACAATGATTTGAACAAGAGGAAGCATCTACAAGCGTTTGTGAGCGACCAAGAGCCGCTGCGCTACTCGGAGTAACAAAAAAATTCATAACATTGCCAACCTCTGTTACAGACCATGGAATCAAACCCAGCAGAGTTCCAGAAAAAGATCAATCTTTGATTTCTTTGGTTGGTATAAATAAATTTAAAGATTGAACTAGCTTTGGAGTAGTACTGGAGAGAGAATTATAACCAAAAAAATCATTAATAAAACCTGAAATTCCATAATCTGGCTTCTTTCACATCCTGATGAGCTAACCCTAGCAACACAGGAAACGTTGTCTCCTGTTCCAACCTTTTGAAACAGGCACCTGAGGAATTTTGCCCAGTTCACAGCTCCCTGGACTGATAAATCAAGCCAAGGCTCAATACTTTTTTGTAAGCAGACTGGTTTTCCCTGAGGATTTCAAATGAGAATTGTCTCAGTAAGTTGCCTAAACCTTGAGGACAATTAACTGGAACTGGCTATCGTTTTGGGTAGGCTGAGTTTGGTACCTTGGCACGCTCTTGCCAGCCACAGTTAACTCACAGATGTTATCAGGGAGCTTATTTAGTTTCTCGTGCTCAGATCAATCCAGAGCAATTTGAGTGCAACTTGAAGCATTCTTGGCAATTCTTAAAGCAGCGACGTGAGGCAACAAAATTCATTCTAAACTAGTTGTGGTACATCACACGGGACGGAGGGAGAACACCAGCTTTAAAACGTGGCTCTATACATTACACTTGTACATATACAGCAAACTTGAGTTCAAAAGACCCTGTTTCACCCACCACCTCATCCTAGAGGACCCAAGCACAGCAAAGCTAGAGGATCAAACCCAAGGAATCCTGCGCAGCAAGATCTGCAGAACACACGAGTTGGGTTCTTTTGCTTGGGGGTTGTTTTTTTCCTTTGTTTTTGTTTTCAAACCATCGCAGCAATTCACCAAAAGTGCGAGACTTCGCGGTGTGGCAGAAGGCAGAGAGTATGAACAGGAACTATACCTCATTTCTAGCTTTTGGACGATCAAGAAGAATTTTCAGTGCAAAGCGTTCTTGAGAGGATTTTTTCACGCAGACTCTGGTATTACAGCAATAAAATTATTCAGTCAGCAAGAATGTTAAAGAGACACTTCAAGCAATTGATCTGTAGTTACGAGTTTTACTCTCCACGTGGCAATTAACAGGAAATGCCCGTCCTCTGGAACGGACAAGGCACCCACAACCACATCCCAGTTTGCAAACCTCGCTTTTCAGCCTTCCACACCAATCACACACGTTACGTAGAAACACCTCCCACGACATTATCTTTCCAGCAACGCAGAAAAAGCACTTCAGAGCTTGGGTAAGAGTGGACAAGCAGAAAGCCCGCTATACGTTCAGCCTGAAGAGACACTTCTGATGAGAAAAAAAACCCTAAACCCCACTGTGGCAGCCAAAACATCTCCAAAGGAGGGTGGAGCTTGAAATAAATCATGTGTTTCTGAATGGAAATCCTTGTTCTGGCAAGGCCACCAACTGTGCTGCACACGTTGGGGTGAGGTTTTTTTCCCCCCCGCTCTCTCTTTCCCCCATTTAACATTAACAATTGAACTGCGTCAGAGGGAAGGGCCCCCGTATTAACGGGCAGCTAGAAGAATAAAGCACAAAGGGATATTTTCATAAAGATCAGAGGCAACACAAAATGGAGGAGGAGAAACCAGTTGCCTGGACAGGAAGATAAATGATGGCGAAGACAATCGCCTCGCCAAGCGCCCAGGAACAGAGAGGGGCAGACATTTGTGTCCCAGCACTTGTACACAAAATCCTGCTCCCAAAAAGGCAGACTGAAAAGGGAATGTATGTTTTGCTTTCCAGAAAAGCATCCAGTTCCTGCAGGGGTTAGAAATTCAGGACGGGTGAGTCCAGTTGGAGATGCAGAGCTCGGGACTCTATCTGCTTTGGCCTCACATGCTGAGCCAAAAAAAAAAAGACAACTGGTAAAAATAGCTAACGGGCACAGAGAGACGATGCCCCGAGTGACGAGACCATGGACGGGCGCAGCGACCTTTGCACTGCCCTGACACTTGTATAGAAAGGACAAAGGTGTTTGGAGGAGAATTTTCTGCTGCCACCATTTCACAACTGACCCCTGTTCCCACTTTGCTTCAGCATTAGGGCAATGGGAGGGGAGCAGGCAGAGAGGCGAGGAGAGTTTTTACTTCAAACATAAGCCATAGAGACAGTATCTTGTTGGCAGGGCAGCTACGACCCACGTGGAGTGGAGACATTTCTTTGGTTCTAGTCTTCCCCATATCCCATCGCTCTGCTGCCAGCACAGCTCGGGTACATACTCACTTCTCCACAGCTAACAAAACAGGCTGAGATTACACAAATCCACAGGTGTATTGTCTTACCTAACAGGACCACTGATCCCAGCTCCCAGCTTCTGAGTCCAGTTAATGTTGTACTCCTCTAAAATGGAGGTTTCCTATTCAAGAAAAAGCAGGGGGATGGGAAAGAGTGTAAAAAAACAACAAACAACAATAAAGAAAAAAAATGCTACATCCCTTCCGCACAAAAAACCCAAAACATCAGCTCAACAGACCTGATTTGCAAGATACCTAAGCAGAGAAAAAGCCTGATTGGTAGTTTTGCTTCACCTTCAGAAAATTAAATCTAAATCCAAATGCTCACAATCATATACCTCAGTTTAAAATCCTTTCTGTGCAGCTGAGACCGCTCACCCTGGCACTTTGAAACGGGATTACTGAGAATAGTAACTGGCATCTTCTGCCTTTAATACTGAAAGCATATCAAAGGTACCCCCCCCCAACCACCCCCTCTTAAATCCAGGTTCCTACCTATAAATGATCAATCACAATCAAACACAAAGGCTCAACTTCAGCATTATTCTCTATTTTTTGGTCATACGGTACAACAGAAAATGATTTTGCTGCTTTCTTCTGCTTTTCAAGCCTCTGGAATCATTATACTGTAAATTAAACTCCACATGACTAGTTTAGCTTGTCTGATAACAAACCAGGCTCAAGTTTGCAATACTTTGATGCAAATCCATCTAAACAGGGCTTGGTTTTCTTATGACCACATGGCCAGTGCCCCATGCTGAGGATGGTGACCCAACAACAGAACGGGGCTGAGCACTGGGTGCGTTCTGCACGAGCTCAACTCACCCACCAACACACACCATCAAATTCTACCTCAGTTCTTTTCCAAGCCTCGCTGCCTGCATTCAGGAGAGCTTTTTTAAAAGCCACATTTTCCTGATAAGCTGCAAGAAAAGGAGCTGGTAATACAAGCTAGTGCTGGAGAGGCTTAAGCAAGTGGGTAAAATACTTCCCAGATGAACTGAAAACAACTGGAAGGGTCCACTGCTTGCAAATGGGCTTTATTCTGCTCAGGTCTGCCTATTCTGTTGAGCTCTGGTCAAAACCTGCAGCATTTCAGGATCCACTCAAGCTACAACCTACGAGAACACTGAAAACCACTCATGCTCCCCAGTAAGGTGCCGAAAATGTCAGTCCCTAACCTGGAATGCCAGTGGTGGATGAACTCTGCTGCCAGGCTGGAGCCAGACCACGAGCCACATGGGTTAAAACAAAGCAAGAGAGGAAAGCTGATCTTTAAGGAATGATTTGAAGGGGCTAGAGAGTGGAAAAAGACAGATATGAAAGGAAAAAATGCCTTTTAACACAGGCTGGGGTGGGTTTCCCATAAATCATGACTAATGTGAAAGGTGGAAAGAGTTAAAGGTACCTGGAATTTTTATGAAGGGTTTAAAAGAAAGGGGAAGAAGAGCATAATGGATCACACACGGTTTGCTGTTTTCGAGTAGAAGCACAAAGAAACTTGTCAAGTCAATTAACGCAAATTTCCGTTGCGAGAAGCGCGTTAGGGAAAAGCTAATTTAATTTTCCTGACATTCAGATACAGAGAATTGAAGGCGTCCTAAGTGGAGTGAAAACACCATTTCAGAAGAGCATTATGGAGCAGAGAAAGGGTTTCTCAGAAGCAGGCAGTGCTTCCTCAGCACAGGCTTCCCAAAAACACACCGAGTGTTTAAGTTGTGAAGTTAAACCACTGAAATGGAGAAGCAAAGGCTCAGGTTGACTGGAGCGATGGCACCATGAAGTGATAACAATTCCTTCTTCTTTATTACAGCACCTTTGAACCTGCAGAAGGACCTGCCTGCCCCAGATCTTCCCGAACCCTTTCAACCTCAGTTGGTCTACACAGAGACACCATCTCTAACTACAAGCCCAGTCTTGACCAAACAGTTTCTGCTGCCCCGTGCCACTTGTGTGATGGCAAAAGACCATTTGCTTTGTTCCAGCTGAAGAAGTGGAACAGGGGAGCTGATTAGGACTTGGAAGTCTGTGATCTATGAATTAAATGAAGTGAGAATACAATCTGATAGTTCTCAGCTCCTGAAGGGCAAGTTCAACAAGTCCATTTAAAATAAAAATTAATTTCCTCCTCCACTTCTGCATACTTGCCATTGTTTTCAATTTAAAAAAAGCCAACATTTCTGTTTTCTGCATTTTTATTTGGATTCCAATCTTCATTCCAAAGCAGCTTTAGAATTTAGAAGTAAAAAATGAATAAGAAACACCATTCAGCATTTCCCAATCGCATGAAATACAGTACTTGAGAACTCTGATGTCCATCGACTGACAGAATTGCTCACATCTCCTTTGGGGCTCCGAATCTAGCCCCGAGACTACGTAGCTGCGAATCGACAGAGGTTCAGAGCGTTCAAACAGCGTGAAATATTTACAATGTACAGACAGAAACCAGCCCTCTGAAAATACCAACATCTATTTCAAGGCTAAACGCTTCACCCTCTTCATTTCGATGGCTGGGCTGGGGAGGCAGGCAGCAGAGGGGACCGTATCCTGCACTCAGCTCCACAGCTGGAGGATAAAGTGCCTCACAGAGCAGCCTGCACAGCACTGAACTCAGAGAGCAGCTGACGGGTCAGCTGGAACTAATCTGCTGCGGCTGGGAACAGAGGAGGCAGAAGAGCACGGCCAAAAAAAGCTGCAGTGGTGCAGTTTCTTACAGCAAACCTTTTTTCCTCCCGCTGTTAAAGGGGCTTCAAAGGTCTGAGCACTCCTTAGATTCACTGCCAGCAAGTAAAGGGAATAAACCGATTTGTAACAGACTCAATTACAGCGAAGTTTCACCGCAACTTGAAGTGTTGAGGTCTCTCCGCTAACACAATTGTCTTTCAGCGAGCTTAGGGTACCTAAACCAACAGCTCGAGCATCCTCTCCTGCAGAGTCAGCAAGTCTGGGATGCAAACAGCCAGGAAAGGGAGGGCTCAGAGATTTCTCCTACCTTGAGCTCAACCAGCTGCTTTCAGACAGGGTTAGACACCCATCGAGGCTGCTCGGGGTGGAGAAGCTCAGGTGCTTCCCAGCTCCCACCAAATACCAATGGAAAAAGGTTTGAATTAAGGTACTTTAAGAATAATTCATACTCCCTACAGCCTATTAAAAACATACAGAGTGCCACTTGAGCAAAGGCCACCTAATTCAACAAGTGAAATGCTGACAGGCAGCTTAACTCCACCTCCACCACTGCAAGACACAGCAGCAGCCTTTCGGCTTCGCTTCGTTTGCCTCCAAGGGCAACCACTGGAGTCACAGCCCTTACACCTGCAGGTGAAAACCCATCACACTCGATACCCAACTATTTGAGAGATCAGAGTAATCTATAAAGGTATTAAATTAGGGTTTAGATTCAGGGAATGCTTATAAATCAAAAAGATTTGCCCTGAACTGTTCTTGGTCCGCCACCCTCTGACCCAAGAGGTGGACACGGGACTCTCCCTGCACTCAATGCAACTGCTCCAGCTTTTTGAGTTTTGATTTTAACCTCCCCACCAAGGGCTCCGATGTGGGTCTTTACCCACACATGAAATCTCAAAGACACACTTGAAAACCCTTCTTTCTGAAAGCCTTCAGGACAGTTACTTCATCTGCACTGCACCAAGGCTGATAACAAAGCAGGAAGAGATGGTATTTAATTGTGAATACTTGATCTCATAGTTTAATTACAGCCTGAGTTGTTTGAACATGGTTTGAATTTCCTTCTACTTTGGACTTTTTGAGTTCAGAAGGAAAGAGCCACGTAATTTAAATCAGATTTCAACACCACAAGGTTGTGTTGCTGCTTCTCCTGCTTTGGTTTTTGCCCCCAACGAGCTTTATAAAAGACAAATCCCACCACGGCAGAGAGCTGGGGTAAGGAAAGGTGGCAAACACCCATATATAGGGTCCTTTTACCTACATCCTTAGGGAATTCATTCATCTTATTTTAATAAGCATTTATAAAGGCATCCAGTATCTGGGACAGATTCTGCACAGGCTTTCAGAGTCTTGAAAACACTGTGTTATTGTCATGTTATCTCAAAAGGGTTTCCCCAGCTTGGTCGGGAAATCCGCTCAGCCAGCTCACAGGAGGATTCACCAGGAAGCACGAAGCTCACACACCGCTGTAAAAAAAGAAATCCTGAATCTCTTCAGCTCCTCTACCACCACTTGAAACACAAACATCCCACACGCCAGATTTGTTTTCCTCACAGCATCCAAAGAGGAACTGGGAGATGGAGTGAGGCGACAGCATTGCCTCCGCAGCCAGGGACTGCTGCAAGGCAGGGACCCCAGCTCCCGGCCACCCCAGTTCCGCTCCCCGCGCTCTCAGTGTCCCGACACCAGACCCCTAAGGCCACCGGATCCCGTGGAAGCCGTCCACCTGCAGCTCCTATCTCCCTGCCCACTGTCTCCACACCGGGTGATGAGCCCGAGGGCAGCCGGGTCCCGGTGGAAGGGCAGCAAGGAGCAGAGCCGCGGGCCTAAGAGAAGGGGGAACAAGGACCCGACGGGCCGCGGGACTCTGTCCATGCCGCTCACCAGCCCTCGCAGGACATGGGACGAGTGGGAGCCGGTGGCAGGGAAAGCCCGAGCGCCACTGCCTCCTGCTTACCTTGATCATTTTGTCCATCTCGTGATCCTCCGACATCCTCACGGGGGGCTACGGGCAGCGGGGAGGGGGGGGGGGAAGCCAGGAGCCGCCGGCCTGCCCCCAGCGAGGGACAGCGGGGGCCGAGAACCGGCAAGGCAGAAGGAAGGGAGAAAAGGAGGCAGCGAGGGGAGGCCGGGGTCGGCGGGGGGGCCGGCCCGAGGGCGCTGGGCCGCGCTAGGAAACGGGCAGCCCCGGAGGAGCCTTTGTGCCACCTCCGCACCGCCTCATCCCCGGCCAGGCGGGCCGCGGGGTGGGGGGAGCCGGGACCCCGCACGGAGGCAGGGGAGCGCCGCGGGGGCAAGTGCAAAAGCACTGACTACACTCAGCTAAGTGACTTGGAGGGCACTGGGCAGAGCCTGGCCACTTCTATACTATTAAATTCTGTCAGACTTGAAAGTAAGATGAGCATGTACAAAATGCCCCTTCCAGAGTGGTCCT
>JANHGN010020591.1:34750-75175 GCA_024605025.1 Megaceryle maxima | reverse complement strand
AAGACAGCAGACAACACAATTTTAGTAAATATAATATTTATAGGACCTTGCAATTAATTTACAAAAAATTTACATCAAAAATGTATACTGATGATTTTAGTCTTCCGGGAGAACAATTGTCTCCTCAGTGATGTTTTCATACACTAAAGGCAATTATTGTTGCTTCGAGCTGTAATAAAAAAATAACCGAAACAGATAGAAGTGTCTTAGTAGAAATTGAGCTGAAACTCCCACTGTGGAAATAATCAGAAAATTAAAAGCTCTGCAATCTTGCAAATAACATTGCAACTTAATATTATTGGAACATAACATTATTATCTCCTTTTATGGGGAAAACAAACATAAATATGTTTTCAAATACCACTGATATTATGGTTTCACTCTATTGGCTAACAGAGAAGAAAAAAAATTGGGGAAAAAGAATAACTTTTTGGAGTTGCATATCAAACAATCAACTGGGAAACTGAAAAATTATCAACAGTAGCAGGATTATATCTGTTACTGTTAGGTCAACATCTTCTCTACTGAACTCAGTATCCACCTAACCTATGAGACATGGCTTGTCTTGCCATTTGATAGACTCTAAACTAAAATTTATTCATGTTTTGTTCACTTGCTCTCTTATTAGCTACTGTTAGCTTCACAATCTGAACAGGACAGTTGAAATCTCAAAACAAGGAAGACACCAAATAACTTTTCTTTCCAACTTTGCTTTAGTGATTTTTCTTCATTTAATGAGCGGGGTACTTATTTGATTTTTTTTTTTTTTCCATGAACAATAATCTTGTATGATTGGTCAGTGGCTATTTATGTGTTTCTCTCAAATAAAGAGAAATATACATCACCAAAACTTTCTTCCTTAGGAATAAATCTTCTGGGTCTATGTCTGCATTCATGCATGCTAAAATACATCACCAGCCACAATGGGCAGACTCCTGATCTCCTGGGTGTGTGAAAGAGAAAAATCATAGAATATCTCCACATCTGCACTGCTGTTGTATTCAATAATTGCTCAAAATCCTGTTAGGAAGTTGCACCACTTTTTGCTACGGTGCTGCAAAACATATTTCACATTTGAGTCCAAAAGAAAAATTACACATGCCTTTTTTACTGTGATGGGCTAACACTGGCTGGATGCCAGGTGCCTGCCAAAGATGGTCTATCACTCCCCTCCTCAGCTGGATAGAAACTATAACCTCACCATTGTCTTCATCATAGGCTGCAGGGGAATCTATGTCCCAGCACCTGGAACACCTCCTCCTCCTCCTTCTTCATTGACCCTAGTGCTTGCAGAGTTGCTTCTGCCATATATTCTCACTCCTTGCTCCTGATGCAGTTCCACAGGTTTTTCTTCCCCTTCTTAAATATGTTAGCACAAAGGTGCTGCCACTGTTGTTGATGGGCTCAGCCTTGGCTGGTGGCAGGTCCATCTTGGAGTCAGTTATTTTTGTCTCCATTGGACATAGGGGAAGCTTCTAGCAGCTTCTTACAGAAGCCACTCCTGTAGCCCCCCTCATTACCAAAACCTTGCTATGCAAACTCAGTACAGTTTCTCCAGATATCTTTATGCAGACTAATGTTGCATCCTGCCAATTAGTGATAAACATCATGGGTCATTTGTTTCACCTATAGCCCTATGTGGAGAATGGTTTTAAAATAAATCATATTTCTCCTCCTTTCAAAAATATACAGATTTAAGGAGCAAGTCTGGAAGTTGATAGGAACTAAACTGAAATTCCAGCTGACCAAGTCAAAGCCAGACACTTTGCTGTAGCATATCATGCAGAATGCAGCACCTCAAGGTCCATACTGAGTTTTTCAAAAGGATAATCCAGAGGTGTGGATGATTCCACATGTGCAAAGTGTTGTTAGAGATCTCTCTGATTCAAAGGGATGTGCCAGATTTTTGTCTTTACCCTTTGTAAATCAAACACACAATGTCATATGCATAGACACACCGCATGTTGATGTGCACTCATAAATATGCACACTTTTTTTTTTTTTTTTTTTTTTAATGGATGGCACTAAAAATAAACGAGGATAGTGTTTATGCAGGTAAGTTTATGAAAGAAAGCAATATTCCAAAGCGTTTAGGCTGTCTGATGGGGTAATGGCAGTCAGTGTCTTAAGGACTTACCTTCCATCAGCTGGAAGTTACCAACCTTCAACTGAAACAGCACCTGACTGTACATATGCTTTCATTTTGAAGTTTATGATGGTTAAGTTTGCTTTACTGCTGTAATGGAAAAGTGAGCTCAAGTAGTTATCTTATATCAGCTTACAGGCATGTAACCTCTAGGACAAGGGTGGTAATTGCTAACTTGATTGTAAGCAATCATAGCACATTTTCCAATAACCAGAATTAGATAGAAATCCCTCTTACATTGACTGTCTCTTTTCCCTAGAGGAATATCTTCATTTTCTGAAATATTTTGGTGGGGAAATCAAGGAAAAAATATCTATTTTGATTGTCTCTAATCTTGAAAACACAGAATCTCTAAGAATTTCTAATACTCAAGGAGGTTTCTTACATAAGGAGAGTTGAAACAAGAACCAGAGGTGTAAGTCTAAATCTGCTTCTGGAGTGGGAGGGTTTGGATTTAAAAGGAATGTAAGAATGTAAGTGAAAAAAAAGATGCAGATGGGGTGCTGCTAAGAGACCATGGACAGAGTGAGAAAAAGAAAAATCAGGTTCAAGTAACGACAGAAATATAATCCTGTCACATGTGTCTGGACAGCAACATTTTTTAAAGTGTGTCCAAACCTACTCCTAAAGCAAAGTCAATTTGGGAAAGGAAAGGAGCATCTTCTATTCCAAGTTTAATTTCCCAGTAACTGGCAATATCTACAGGCATTGCTACCTAGTATCTGACAGCATCTAGCATCTAAATATGATAGATAAGAGCCTGGCAGACAGGCAGGGGACTCCCTCCCTCTGTTTATTCATGTGAAATTAGGAGGAGAGAAAAACCTCCACAGGATTTCTGACCCCCTCTTTCAGCTCCACCCCTGTCAAAAGCTGAAACTAATGAGCTGGAAATAGGAAATGTGCAAAATAACTGACACTTCCCTATCTGAACTGCATTCCTTAAGAGTTGTTTTTTTTTTATTACTAGATAAATGCTTTGACATGTGTATTTATGTGAAGTCTGAATGTGATTTAGATACCAACTACCTGCTGAGCTAAGAATATTTCCTTCCTACTTAAACCAATATGTTTATTTAAGGGTTCTTTCAGTTTTAAAACGTCCTTGGCTTCCAGCTCCATAAATGGATAACCTTTGTATGTGGAATGCATTGTGCACTCCATTTGTTAGTAATATAAAGTAATATTTTCCTTTTGCTCTGCTCGATTATTTTCTTTAGGAGTCCTTTTACTGCAGCAGACTCGTAAGAAAAAATGTGCATATACATGTTTAGAAGATGGAAAGGGCTGATTCTCAGAGCTTCTGCTTAGAGATGATGTCCACCAATATTGCTTAAATAGCAAACAAAAGGTCTTTGTCGCTCTTGCAGTGAAGTATTTTGAGAGGTAGGACATTTCTTTTGTTCTGTGTTTTTGTGCATGACACAATAGGCTGGAAGTTGTGGATGACGTTTTGATATAAAGAATAAATGGCAATGACAGGGAGCAGACAAAACATTTGAATTCATGATTTTTGTTTTAAAGGGCCTGAGGTCTGTACTTTCATGTGTGAATTCCTTGACTCTGTGCTACTTGATTATTTGTGTTTAACTCAGGTATGCCTTTGCTGAACTGAAGCAATTTTAAAATCAGTGGAGAATTTGTGTGAAAATATACAGGCTCAGTTCCAAATGAAAAAATTGTTTATTTTTACATTGAAAAATAAAGTACTATTTTCAGGTTTTCTGATCAGGAAATTATTGGATAGCAGTTAGAAGGCGTGGTCACAATTTTAAATTTCCAGCCAAAATCAGGACACCTTTTTCAAGAAAATTTATCTTGTAAATAAAGCCATAAATATAATCCTGGCTAATCCTTTTTAGAATTAAGTTCTCTGAATGCAGACGCGTGTAACAGGTTATTTGGGTTGCTGTCAGCAGTACCACTGACAAATGTGCTCAAAGGCTTTCACATAATGTATAGGAGAGGGCAGCAATATGCAATGCAAAGTTTTGAAGGCAATTATGCTTTCTTTTTAATTTAAACCAACATTCAATTAAGTGGAGACGAATTGCTCACATCCTTTCTGCCAGTTAGTCACAGGCTTAAGTTTTTGTTTTGTTTGTGCTTCCTCCCCTCTCTTCCCCACCCCCCAAAAAATATTCAGTCCTTGGACTCCCTAATGAACATAACCCAAACTATCAAAACAAGTTTCTGGGTGTTAAGGTTTCAGAAAACAAGCTCTAAGAACCAGATCCACGGCAAAGCAGGTGCACCCTTTGGAAAACACGTAGTTTTGGGTTTGGGATCCATTCTTCCATTCTTGCAGGCAAACCATGGGACTGCATTGGGATGACAGAAAGTAGGATGGCAGTGAGCAGGATCTTTGTGATGAGGACACAACTGCATTCACAGCTGAGATGAATCAGATTGAAAAGGAACTGTCAAGTGCTGTGCATGCCATAATTAAACTTTTTCAGGTTTTCTTCCCATCTTTTAAACAAGCCTCCTCACAAGCTATTATGCCCTAAAGCTTGTGATAATATAAAGCTGTGATGATGGAGCACTGACCTCCTCAATCTACTTGGATCTGACCATAATATTTTGAGTAGTGTAGACCTGAGCATTTGCTAATATTTTCATACCTTTGTGAGGAGGAAAAGAAGAAAAACCTCTTGACTCACCTGTTACATATTTCCACAGCAATGACTGTTAAATGATATTTATTGAGGTGGGGGTGGAGTTTCAGAGATCATTTTTAATATAATGGTTAGTGTAATAAGTCCTTGAAACTGTTCCCCTGTGGTAAAATAATGAAAAGTAACTGAAAAGAGATGTAAGTGTAACTTCTAAGTGAAGGACTATATTAAAGTATTGCTCTTCTTGTGATAGCTTCAAATATTTGTGTAATAGAATTTGTTGCCCTGTCTAGAGTTGCAAATTATAAACTTAGCTATAGCTGTATCCCTAAACAAGAGTTTGTGTAATGACTCCACAGAAACAGCATGTTATTGAGCAGGACGTTAGTAAGAGATGCTCGTTCTAAAGCAAATAATTCACTGCTATCTGAATCCATAAACTGATTAGAAAGATTATTCACAAAGATTTCATATCGAGGAATTAAAAAACAAGACGACAAACCACTAAATTAATTTTCTTTCTTTCTTTCTTTCTTTCTTTCTTTCTTTCTTTCTTTCTTTCTTTCTTTCTTTTATAAAGGAGGGAAAAAAAAAAAAAAAAAAGGCAACCTGGATGACACGGCAAGGTCATTAAGCACATACAAAGTTGTAAGCTATTAATTCCAGTGAGACAAATCTCATACTTAAAATTAGCAGAACCACCTCACTGACTTGGACCTAGAAAGCTTTAAAAACTCAGTGTTTGTGCAATAAGAACACTATAAAAAAGTACTTCAAAACGAACAGAAATGCTGATATGTGCATTGGGGTTTTATTGTTGTTTATAATGTAACAGTTAATAATACTTGATTAAAAAAAATCAGCATTTGTCATATAGTCTTGAAATTCACCCAAACTGCCAAAGCCATTATTGATGTTCTATAATAAAATTTATTAATTTTGTAAAATTTTAATTCTTTTAAGTCTTTTCTGTAAGGCCAGTTCAGGAAAAAAATGCTGTAATCACATCACTTCACTTTTTAAATTCCTTCCCTGACTCCTTTAACCACTACATCAGATAGAAATACTAGTTCTTATCCTGTGCTTGAGTGCACACTGAACTTCACATATGTGAGTAATCATATGCATAGGGCCATTCACGTCCACATGGTTTTACAAGTCTGGGGTGCCAGCTATTCATTAGCTCCTGACCTTACTTCACAGCTAACCCTGAACTATTCCCCAGCCTTCCTTTTTATTCCTTGTGTTCAGGCTGTTCACCCAGAATTAGCTGGGTAAAGCACTGTTATAAAACTTTTTCTTTGAGCCCACTCCTAACATGACCCTTGTATGAAACTACCACATAATAATGTCTAAATACATGGCCAGAAGGAATTTGGGGATGAAGTTTTAGTTTCACTTAGTTTACCAGGGCATCCACATCACTGTCACACAGATTTTCTTCTTGATCTTATTGTCTTGTGTATGCATATTTTAATTCCTCCACTGTCCTCCAGTCCCTCAGTATTACCTCTTTTTAATTGTTTTTACACCCACTTGTTACATCTAGATACATTCAGCATGACTGAAACTGACTTTATTAGATCCTTTTATGTCTTCCCCTTTCCCTGATGGAATTAATCATAAATAGCTATTTCAGAGAATATTTTCCCTAAGAAATGCACATGTCTAAGAATGACTTTGTGGCTTTTGATAAAGGGACATTGCTGTGAGCTGTAAAGGCTTCATGAATTCAGGCGGGTTGACAGCAAAGTCCTTTGTTTTATTGCAAATATCTAAGATCACATAACTGATATATGGCTGGCTTCACATATGGCTTGTCTTTCTTGCCAAGTCTACTGGAAGACAAGAAGACTGATCCAAGAGTTATTTTTTGCATGTGCTTGGAAGTCCTGACTGCAGATTCCTCCTACAGTAGGGGGACACTATTTCAGTATCAGTTTTACTGCACCATGCAGAGATTTTACTTCTTTAACCCCATGAGCAGTGGCTGGCTCTAAAACAGTAATAACAGTAAAAAAAAAGATTTAAAAAAAAAAAAAAGGAGACATGTCAAACATTTAAAAGCATTTCTTGTGCTTTTACTGTTATGGCCATAACTTCCATTCATTAAAAAATAGACTGAGATTCTACTACAGTCCCTGAAGGACAGTTAAAAATGACAACTCTAGTTTGATAGTATTCTCTTGAAACTGGATGTGTTACAGTCTTCTGTGCTTTGCTGTCCCCCTTGACCCTCTGAGCACACCTTCTGGGTCAGCCCAGTAGTGAAACACTAGGCAATGAGAAAGATCTGATGGACATTAATTCCTACTGACAGCTCCTGTTCCAAATATGTGAGGCTCCTTCCATTGTTCTAAGAAGAGCTTTTCTGTATTATCCACAGTGTGATAGCTGTTCCCTGTTTCTCCACATCTGGCCTGCATGATGATAATTTGGGAAACAAAGCAGTTCTGTTGTGTTGTTGTGGGTTTTTTTCTCCTTGTTTTTGTTGGTTTCATTTTCATTTTTGTTTTACTGCAGCTGCATTGCTGAGTGAGTTTTGTTAATGTAATCTTGGTAGCAATTGCTTTGAGGCTGTCAGGCTGAAGTGTGAGGTGTGAGAAAGAAAAAGAAGGATCTGTGAGCCAACAAATAACACTGTAAAAAAAATCTAAAAAAATAATTACTTACTTCTTACAGTCAGATTCAAAAGCAGAGTCTGATACATTTCCATCCTTTTGTCTTATTGCTGTATGAATATGAGACAGACTGTGAAAGACTTGATTAGATTTTTCAAGTATTTTTCTTTGGCTGGTGGAAATCTTGCTTGTCTGAGCTCCTTAGCCAGTCTTTTAAATAATTTGAACATATCACATGTGTCCAGACTTCCTAAAATTCTGAGCATCCTTCTTGGGGCCCATCTATCAGAACAGCTATCCAGACAAATGCATATAATATCCACTTTTTGCCTTCTTTAACTGATGAGAAAGTGAGATTTGTCCTACATCATACAGGGTGAAGTCATCTACTCCAGTGGCTGTACACAATTGTCCTGAAGGAAACAACACAGACACATTGCAACTCTGAGCACTTCTTCATAGGGTTCCTTTGCTATTGGTTTTGTACTAATGCAGGATAAGAAAGCACTAAGAAATGCATGACTATTAAGAATAGTGCTTGTTTGCCCATCTGGAGAGTGACAACATCAAAACCTTTTATGACCATGTATTTGAAGGCACACATAATACAGGTTTCTGCTTTCATAAACAGCACTGTGACAGAGACAAGAGTCCTGCAGTGTGATGCAAAGACTTCATGTGAGTGGTGCAAGAAGCTATTATGTCAACGGCAGAACTAGAAGCAGAATTCCAGAGTCCAAAATGCTTGTCATCAAATTCAAGCACAGAATTATAAATTAAAATAGTAATTCTCTTTCATAGAGGAAGTTACAAGAGGAAAGAGGCACACACACAGAAGAAGAAATGGAGAGAGAGTGAAGCTGACACTAACCGCTATCACACGCAAACAGGAACAGCAGGAAACACAGAAGACACTTAATGTCAACTACTGCAGAAAAAGAAAACTACAGCCATTCTCGAAGAGGATGTAAAGCTGTACTTGGCAACTGCTGTGAGAATTGCTAATATGTGTAGCTGGCTGAGATGAGAATGAACCATCTTGTTGGCACCTTTTCTGTCAGGGAAGGCAAGAGAAGCCAATGTAAAATGGATTAAGGGGACTTACAAAAAATATCCAAACCAACAATCACCCAAAAAAACCCCCACAACAGCCCAAAAGAAGCTTTTTTAAAAACCACATGCAGGAACAATATTTCAGAGGCACATTAATTTAAGTTTCTAATTTAAAGACAAATGTCTCAGAAGACTAAAGGACAGAGATTCTTGACTGTGCAGCCCAGCACAGAGGAAAGCCAATGTCATGTCATGTCAAACAGGATACCTGGATCTCCACCAACACTTCCTCATTTTGGGGAAGAAGTTAATAATTTCCTCGACAGCATTTTATTGAAAACAGTTCTGTCCCAAATATGTTCTGCATATTGGCTGATTAGAAAGGATAGAGCACCTTCCTGAGTTTGCCTTAGACATTATATATTAATTATTATTATTTCTACAGAATGAGATCCAGGAGTTTCTGAGAAATGTGGGAAAAGGACTCACAGTAAGATAAGTCTCTTGGGATAGAAGGGAGAAAGGTTGTGGGCAGATAAAAAATAAGTTTTTGTCTTCCCCTTGAAAGGTAAAGGTGCTGTATTTGATGAAATACACCTAAGAGTTCTTGATAAAGATTTCAGCTATCCTTATTTTATTCACATATTCTACAGATTTATACTGCGTCTCTCTTCCCAAGCACTGATACTGGGAAAAAAAAAAAAAACAAAACCAACCCCACAAATAAACAAACAAACAAACAAACAACATAAAAAAAACCCCAAACACACACACACACAAACAAACAAACAAACAAACCTCTATTACTACCTTACCAAAAGAGTTTGATGCAAATAATCTACATTAAATAAGGACAAGTGGTTAGTTTGCAATTATGTTCTTAAATGAATTTTGACTTGATCCTACCTTTCACTCATCCCCCCTCTGCAAATGTCAGTTACGGCTGTATTTTTGAAGGATGGTGCTTATTTCATTGGATTAGACTTGGAATTAGTAAACTGTTATTGCATCATTGTTGATTTTTTTCCTTTTTTTTAATTTGGATGCCTTATAAAGTATTACATGTTATAGTTCATTAGGTTCTCATTGATTGGACACTTATTAGCTTCCTAAGCCTGTTTCATTGTTCTGCTGCTGTGCTTCCACCATTTGGTATTCAGCATGCTGCATAATGAATAAATTACAGTTGAGAGAATGGACAACGCCATATGGGGGTAATTTGTACTTTGACAGAAGGACAGGGCTCCTGGACTGGTCCTAAAGGGAAGCTCTGCAATCTTCAAAAATCCCTCTATTTTTTTTTTTCAGTTATTTATTTTCACAAGACCTTTTCCATCCCCAGTGTATGCAGATAGGAGCTTTGAATTGTAGCAAGCTGGGTACCAGGAATAAAAGTTCTAATTTTAATTGCAGGGCTTCTTAGATGCAGATGAGACCATATACGCACTGATTAACACCTTCATGACTAAGGGTACTCATATGTACTCTGGCCTCTTGGAATCTTATGATTAGGTGGGCAATTTTCAACCTTGGATAGTTTATGTTTCTTGAATACTGTCAGAGAATATCGAAAATAAATTTTGGAAGCCTAAATTTAACTTTGGTACTGACTGGTCATGCAATCATACATTTTTCCACAAGAGAAAAGAATAATATAATCTTAAGAAATAAAATCATCGATTTATGTTACTCTTAATATACAGATAATATGTACTGCATATCATATAATTATATTGCAAAGTCCTTTCTATAGGCAAAAATTCCTACCTTCAAAAAATCAGATAGAAAACTACGGTCATGCTCAGAATTTATGGCCCAGCCCTACAAAAGATCACACAGAGTGAGTCTAAGCAGAAATCTTGCTTCCATTTGCTCTTTGCTCACTTTGTTGGGGCACTTGAAGCTGCCTATTCTATTCCAATTAGACCTGGTTTAGTTCTAAAATAGTGCCTTTAGAAAGATTTTAGAAAGACCTTTTAAATAAGGTCTTTCTTATAATAATTTCTAAAATTGTTTTAAATTATTTTTCTTACTCAAAGTGTCTTCATTTTGTGTAGTTCTGACACTGTCTTCCCAGTTAACATACTGAGGATAAAAATAGTGAGCTAAAATATCTGAGCTACTACACATTGAGCAAGTTTTCACACCATCTATTTCATGACATCAGAGACATAGCTCTTTTACCTATAGGATGATCTCATCTTTTTATCTAATGTACTTGGCATGCTAAAGGCAGCCTTCTATATTTCTTTGTGGTTTGCTTCCAGCTTGGAAGTGGATCCAAAGTTCCTCCTCACTTGGTAGTATCTCAGATGGTTTCACATGTAGACACCCTTACCACCTACAAACCTACAAACCAGACTCTTTCCTGAGCATACAACTGGTAACATTTGAACAGACTTTGCTTTAGGGATGCATCTTGGCTAATTTTGACTACTGAATCTCAGCATAGAAGGAGAAAATATCTCTGAAGAATGAAGTCACCCATTCAACCTTTAAATTCCTTGCGACTTCTACAGATCAGTTGCCCCATCCAAGCAAAATTACTTGTGTAACGGTTTTATTTCTTTTTCCTCTTACCACTACTCAGACCACCACCACCAAGAAATTGGCAAAGTAAGTCTGTGTGAGCAATTGCTTTAGCTCTTCATATAAGCAAGAGGAAATTCTCAGAAATTAAGAACTGAAGTGTTTAATTGCCACCTTTTAAACATGGGATAATCCAGATTGACCCCAAATGTTAATACCACTGGAGCACGATCAAAGAGAGCAAAGCAAGCAACCCATATTCAGATCCATAAACTCTGGGTGTAATCCACTGCATAGTTAAACAGTATCTACTCAAGACTGACATAAATGACAGCAGGGAAAAAACGGAATGCATATTTCTAGCCAGACTGGACACTCTCCAGGCATTTAGTAGATGATGTTATGTGGTTAATACCTTATTTACTACCCTTTGGTTATTGGCAAACATTGACAATTACTTGTATTTTGTTATTCTGGATGAATTTTCTTTCCAGGTAAACAATAAGATTAAAAATGCACAGTAAATTGGAGAAGAAACACAAAGGACAATATGGGAGGCATAGAATCCTATAGGAGTGTTCTGGATCCAAATTCTTTGTCAGTTGGTGAATTTATTCAATCACTTTTCCAAAGATCTCCCATTTGCTAGCTAATGCAATTAAAAGCCAGTTCTATAGTTTAACAACTTCACTAAATGTTATGGGTATTTTAGTTACAGGCTGTAATGGAGCAGTAAATCTATATGGGAGGCTGTAGACAGACTCTCAGAAGTTGATGATGAGCCTTGTGGTCAAAACCAGTAAGTGACCAAGTGACCAGCAGCCAGAGGGAACACAACTGCAGTTACTTTGGAAATTGTTGAGAATTTTACCTATATTCAGAGCTGCAGATTTAACTGTTTAGACTAATGTAAAGAAACTATAAATGCGCTCTTTCTATTTTTAAATACCAAAGTAAGCCTGATTGAAAATATCTGACCTTTTTTTATAACACTGTAGCCATTTTAGCTAAAAATGGATGGAAATTGAAAAATGTTTTATTTTTTATAGAATCTCATTTACGGAGCTAAAAAAGGAAACCTTATGTATCTATATGGATATCATTCTTGTAATTTTCCAAAGATCTGTTTTTCATAATGCAAAGTGCCCCTTTGCATTCTTTTTCTGTCTTTGTGGAGTTCAAAATGTTCCTAAGCCTTTTTTTACTTGGAGTAAGAGAGATGTAAGCCACTCAGCTGTTGGCTTTGCACTCATGAAGTTAAGTTTTAATCCAAAATTCAAGTCTTGTGTGGTGTCAAGGTGATAAAATGCAAAGATGCATATTGTCTCATTTCTGGGTACCTCATAGTAGGTACCAATATGAAGCTACCAGAAGAATAAGCAAGGCCAACAGGATTTATACAAGAGAAGATAAAAGAGTGTGAATTGCAAAGACATTGTGTATAAATTAAGACATGAAGTATGAGAACTGAATTTGGGAGACAGGTTGCCCACATTGAACTGGTCTCCCCCATACAGACTTATTTTATACTTGAAGATTCTGATGCATCTGTCTACGTTAATAAATTCTACACCAGAACGATAGTAATTTAAAATTGAATGAACATCCCTAATAAGAATTAAGAAATTAAGAAATAATAATAAGAAAAATTAAAGCTCATGTCAGGTTCTTTCAGAACTGCTGATGGAGCAGTTCTTACTACCTCTAAGTATTGCTTAGAAAGAGGATTATAGCTGTTTTTAAAAAGTCTGTCAACAAAGGAAATATCTAATTGTTTGGGAATTATCTCAATGTCTTTTGATTCTTGAGTTCTTTCATTTTAATATTCTGCTTTATTTATATGGTCATGCAGATACTGACTGTTTATCAGTCACAGCTCTCTCCTCTCAGTTACTAGGAATGTTACAAATGTGAACAACATAACACACTGCTTACTTAAAATGACCACACTCCCACACCACAACTGTTTTTAAACTCTATTTTAAATTTAAATTAAATATTAACAACATTTTGTTAAGAACATCTTAATTCATGTCTGGGCAGGTGGAACAGAAGACATTACTTTTGCAACTAGTGACATTTAATATTACAGGCTGGTTTAATGCACAATAGTCAATCCAAAATTCCCACAAATGTGGTAATGTTAAGGTTGGAAGATTTGTTTCAAGCTAGTTTTTATGTACTTGCACAAGTGGCATGATTTTGTCCAATTGATACTTCATGTTATATCTTTAATGAGAATGTAAATTGTCAGTTATCCTATCGTGTTATAATAACACATTATGATATAGGCTCTATGTACAGTCCTATACAGTCATTTTTAATACAGAAAACATTCTGGTGAATCTTGAAGCCACTTGACCTGATCAACACTGCTTGTCATGAGGCAAAATCTGAATCGTGATAATCTAGGTACCAACTGTAGCATTTAAAAGGGTCATATTACAGTAAAAAGTATCAATGTTTTACTGCAACACAGAATATCCTGGGCAAACTAGTAATTAAACTGTTAGTGGAATTTCCTGTTTTACTGAAATGAAGTATAGCATCTAATCTGCAAATTAGGAGTAAACTATTAATTACTACATGAGTATGAACACATAACAATAGCTGATAGACATGCAGTGGCTTTCACTGAAAATTCATATTTTTAGTTTCACTTGGTGCAATAAATTCAGATCAGACTAGACAATGAAAAACGTGACCTCTGCTGAAGTGGCTCATTTCTCTTTTACAGATTATGCAGCATTTCATCAAAGGTTGTTATCACTTCAAGCATTCCTTCAAGACAGAGACCTGACTTTGTTTAAGACTGGATTGCATTAACTGAAGCCCTCACAAGTGCCTCTCCTGTAGCAAACTCTACATTTTAGGGTCAGGGGTGATCTCTTATTTGAGTAGGAGGAAAATTGTTAATGAAATTTTGCTCAGTGAGCTGTGTCATCCTTTATTCTTGCTGTGCTCCAGGCAGGTCCATACTGTCAAATATCAGAAGAGGCTGGAAGTGAGTGACATATCTTCATGACCAGAAATGACAGTGACCTTCCAGCTCATTTCTGTGAAGAAGCAGTGGTGTTGTACATTGTTATTAAGACCAGAAATAAACTCTGATATTTTAATAATGTTCTGTTTGGTTCTTTGCTGCTTCTTATGGCAGTGGTTCAAACCCTCTTCTCAGTTTTCCCAGCACAGACTCACAGCAGTCCCTTACATCTAGAGTCATGGAAGCAGGTATTCCCTCTGTCATTTGGGTTGAGACATGTGCTCAATACCTGAATGGAAGCAGTGTTCTCATTTCCTAAGGAAGGGAAAACAAGTTGCCCTTTTATCACTATGTTTGAGACCAGATATCATCACAGTTTATAGCCCTAGGTCTGATTTTTTTTCCTCCTCTCTTATAATTTTGGTTTTGCTCTTTCACAGTTTTATTTTTCAGTACTGAACTCAATTCTGCATAATATCACCCATATGGAAATGATGAGACATTTAAGGGAGGCTCCAGAAACTGCAAATGAGTAGGGAGAGGATGAAGAAGGTAAAGCATATGTCCTGGCATATTTACCTAGAGAGAAAGACATAAGTGATTGGATCTTCCCGATCTTTAGCCCTGCAGGTCAGCATGGTTTACAAAACACCTGAAGAAGTTCAAAGAAGACAGCTAGAACAGTACAGAACTGAGCCTGCGGCATCAAGAAAAATAATAATTTATATTTTAAGATACAATGAGGCTGAAATGAGAGGAAGTGTTCCTGATTTGCAAGCCCTACTTGAGCATGGGCAGCTATTGTTGGCTCGGATAGCAGCCCCCGTCAAGTTATTTTTTTTCCATTTGCATTTAGAATAGGTGCAGGCATTTCTGTTATGTGTGAACCTCACCACAGTTATCCTTTTTCTGATTACATTAAAAATGAGGCTACTGCAAAGAGGTGTGCATGAAGCTGTATCTAGAGAGCTCCTAGAAGTGGAAAACTAGTGCGCAATGAAGCAACCCAACTGGGAAATCATACATCAAAATATGAGCTAGTTGAGGATAAAATGGCTCTAACCATTTGTGTCACTACAGTTGCTCTGGCAGCAACTCTGAGACCAGTTTACCAAACAATCAAACTGTGCTTCCCTTGGCAAACCCTTGGCAGTATCCCCCTAGTGTACAACAGGGAGGATGGGAATACTGAAAGTTCCTGGCCTTGCAGGGGTGTTCATGTTGCTGCCAAGTGTGTTCTGGACAAATTGTGCTCTGACACATCCTGTCTAGCATGGCTGGAGTCTGCCAAGGTGTTCACAACAGCTCTTCTCCTTAGAGAAAGAAAGCAACTCTTGTCCTAGGGCATGATTTTTTCAAGAAGGTACTTGGCAGAGAAGCCTCCATGGAGGCTGTAGCTGTTCATGACTGTCCTCTAAACAGAAAAAGAGAAAGAGTAGGACACAATAGTATCACAAGGAGTGGTGAAGTAACATTTCTAGGACTTAAAATGTGGTATTGTGTTAGAAAGCACCCCATTAGTGTGCCAGTTTGCACTATGCTTATCTCTAGGGTGGCTTCGTTGTGTAATAGGTGCACGTACAATGCCCCAGGCTGGGGTACCCTCAGTTGGGCAACATCTGTGAATGACCTAGCAGCAGTATAAATACAGGCAGGGTGAGCACTGCAGCACATAACTTTCTGAATAGTGGAGAATTCTGCTACATGACAACATTTCTCTGCCAGGGAAAAAATAGTGAGAGCTCCAGCATTTCTCCTGTCAGAGACTGATCTTTGGCATAGTATTTTCCAATGAAATGCTTGAGGTTGGAATTTTCTTTCCTCTGTGGTCTGCCTTAAACTAGACATGTTGGTTTTTCAGTGCTTTAAATCAGGGATGTATGAGATGAAAACAGAATCCTAGGTGACCTAGGGGGCCACCACAGAGACCAAAGAAGTTTGGCATATGGAAAAGCAATAAAATGCTGGCTCTCCACTCATCTTATGGTTGAATTTTGGTTATGGTGTGTTTTAGTTTTTGCAAAAACATAGGACACAGAATATATACATATATTTTTTTTAAGTTTGTTGTAATTAAAATAAAACACTAATAAGCAAAATACACAAGTGTTTTCTCATTTCTGTTTGACCTATAAAGTGGAAGAACCATCATATAGTACAGCTGCATAATTACTTGTACAAGTGATAGATAAAGACAGACAACATGGAACATCACCTAAGCAGCTAATGTATATCAGAAGGAATACAGAAAACATTTTGCTATGCTCTTTTACTCAGATTTCAATGGCCCTGGGGTATTCTCTATCCTTTTCTGTGAAGCAGATCCTTTCATGAAAATATTACCTCTAGTAGCCACAAGATGAAGTCCAAAGGGCAGTGTTACAAGACTATGATGTCTGAGATTCACTCTTAAGAACTAGCATTATATACTATAACTGTGTATTAGAGCAGGTTTATGCTAAGTTTTTTACCGTTCACTCCAATTAACACTCATGTATGTGATATAGAAATATCACTGTTAGGTTATTGATTGTTTTAATGGGATCTGGTTATTTTTAGTCAGAATGTATTTCTCTCAAGGAATTTCTTCTTTACAAACAATGACCCACTGCTATGTAAGTAGAAAAAAAATCTTCATTTGCAGCTCTGTAGTAACTAAATTTAGGATGTAATGCAACAAAATGACACAAAATGTGAACTAGCAAAAGTGTTTAAAATATTCTGAAATGAAAATTAAAAGTTTTGCTTCCAAACGATCTCCTGGAAATTACTTTTTTTAAAAAGAAGTTGATGTTTGGGGGCAATAGAATGAAATACAAATTTAGACTTTCAAATGTGAATTTTATCCAGGGTATTACTTTTTGAAAAGTAGAAATTTATGTTCTGTTTGTTCTTTGGTATTTGGCAAGATTGTAAATAAAGCCTCTCTTAGACATGACCAGGGGGAAATTTTAACATAAATAAAATATTAATCTATTTAGAGTGCATCTTTTTTAATCTTGAGGTCCTACATGTGAGTGTGAATAAGAACCAAAATCCTTCCTGGAAGGAATGGATGCTAAAAGTTCCCAAATGGTCATCTTCCAATGCATCCAATATATCTGGTTATTCTTTAGTAAATATGAAGTCCCAGTCAAGCATGCATTAAATTTGACTTCACTGAAAGGAATTTGAACTAATTTTTCTAAACAGACTTTGCCATTCTTACACTTTATACTTGCTTTACTGTTTAAAATTTGGTGTGTTCCTTATCCACGATGTGGTATTTCAGAGAGTTTGCTTACTCTTGAGAACACCAAAGAAGCAGCTCCATTCCCCAGCCTGCTGGGTTCTCATATATTTTCATTGGTATGTCAGTTTGCCAGTGTAACACATGCTATCACTTCCCAAAGCCACTGTGCAAAGTGATAGTTGCTCTCCTTGGAAGAAATTAGCTTGTTGCTTTAATTTTTGGTGGGAAGCTGGCTTTTTGTCATTTCAGTTCATCATATTATTATGCATGTAATAATGTGACATGCTTAACTGCTACCTTCAAGCTGAACATTTAATGTGTAATACACCTACAGTGTTTTTATTTCAGATAGCTGCAGTCAGTCCTCAGAGCAGCTTTCTCATCTGGAAAGATAAAATCCATGGCATGCACTTTTTTGACATGGACATATTTGTCTTAACATGTTCAGAATACATCAAAATGTGAATGATAGAAGGCCATCCCATCTCTAAGTGTTTTAACAAAGGAAAAATTGCACTGGATTTTAATATATGTGTGAACAGGTGTGGTTTTGTGTATTTACATGTGTGTTTATGTATGAAAGAGATGGAATAAATACAGCCTTAACTATTGTAAAGTATCTTACAGACATCATTTGCAATTGTAAATCCATGAGCAGTGTATATATTTTAAAGTGTCCTGAAATTACAGCCTGTGGATTTGTCAAAGAATCTGGTAGTCTTTTTAAATGAAAACAAAACAAAAGCATGAATTAAACAATCTATTTCTTTTTTCACTTTCTTTCTTTCCGTGCAATTAGCTTGTACTAAATTCCAAGTATGTTCAGTAATCTGCTGTTCAGGAATTATTTTAAGCATGCTGAAAATAACACAAATGTTTATCACATTAATATTGGCTATTTGGTGATTATAGAAATATGAATCCTAAAATACCTTCTCTTCCAAAATGGGTTCTGGTGAACACACACTAATGTACTGAGCTTTCCATGTCTCCATTTGGAGCTGCTCCTGCACTGAATCATTGAGAAATCACTGCAAAGTTTCTGGAGCCAGAAGACAGCAAAAGGCATCCATAGGCACAGGTGTGTGTTGTCTTACAGTCATTCACATTAATTTAGGGCTATTTAAATCCAAAAGCTGATTCCTGTCTAGGTTTGTGTTTGCAGCTTGGATAAGTATCTGCAGCTGGCTGTGAAAGAAGACTAAAAGCATCAAAATACTGTAAAACCCCTGTTGTAGGAAACCAGAAGCATTGTACAAGCGCATAGTTTTGATCTTGCAGTCACCATTGGTTTTCTTAATACTGCAATAACAATAACAATCCATGAAAGAAACACAGACCCTTACACTTAGTTTCTGTCTAAATACATATTACCAGGCTTGGGGAATTTCATGAGCTGGCTGTGAGTTTTCCTGCAGACTCCTCCTTCTGTCTGGCTAGATGTCTCAACTGTGCATCTGCAGCACAGCCTCCCAACCTCTCCTCTTTTCTGGGAGTGAAATACAGATCACCATGTCCACTCCTTCACCACATGACCTTTCCTTATCAACACCGTCTTTTGCATTCAGAGCAATACTAATTGAGAGATCTGATTACAAGATTTCATCTGTTAAGAGACTCACAACCCAATTAAATGGTGACTGTAAAAGAAAAAAAGCACAGACTCCCACACTGATTCTGGTCCAGGACACAGAAAGAAAGACCCTGTCTTTCTTTTGATAGTTATAGGAAACAGGAATAGCTAGAAAGTCTATGGCTCTTGTAGCCCTCCCTGCCAGTCATCTCAGGAAAAAGATAAGGGCTAATTACAATGATGATGTTGTAGAATCTGAAGGGTCCCTCAGTGCATACAAACTGAATTGCCTTTTTGTCAGCCACTTGTGGCTGACCACATCTAGCTGAGGCATTGGTTTATAGGTTTACCTGGGCAAATATATCCCAGATACTTTAAAAGTATCTGTATGTTATAATACACTCATGTCTATTTCTTAGTCAGTTGAAATGATTTAGAAACAGATATAATATTTTTGAGTTATTCCTCCCCCTCCTAATCTTGTTTGATTTGATTAATCTAGGTAGAACAGTAGATTTATACTGGAAACGAAATAAAATATATTAATGAGATCCAGTTTAACATAAAAAAAAGAGAACAATTTTTATTTTTTTTAAGAGGGAAATGTCCTTTCTCCTGTTATTAAAGTGAATGAGAGCAGTGAGATGATTTTGTAAGGTTTTTTTGATTTGTTTTTTTTTTTTTTGTCTAATTGACTTGAATTTTGCTCACCTATGGTAGGTTGTTTTCTCATTGTAGAAGCTTTTCCCTAGTAAAATCAGTCCCTTCACTAATGAGATCCATCCTGATATGACAGGAAGACAGCTCTTAAAACACCCACTGCTTTCTCCCATTCATCTGAATAGCAGCAAAGGGACATCTTTTAAAGTAATTTTTATCAGTGAGATTGGGCTGAATCTCATTAATAAAGAAATTATTTTACTCAAAAGAGCCTTCACAGTTGAGCTATAACCCAGATTAGTGAGATCTAGAGTGATTATAACTTTTTAAGACATTAAAAGCATGCCATTCAAAGCATGCAGCAGCTATGTAGAGACCATTGATTCAGTAAAGGCTGTTTTAGAAGGGCAGGTATAAAAGGTGAAGAAGGTGTCTGGATATGTCTTTCTCATCATTTTAACGTATCTTGAGCACAGAAATTTAATTCTTCCTTTTGTATATTAATATTGGTTTTCACTACATGTATTTTTATTTTGCAGAGCATAAGAGGCTTAGATGAGTGCAAGTGTGCTAGAACTCTGCTATTTGACTTCACCAGACATTTACATAAGCCCTAGTAAAGTACCCACTTATGAATTTTTTATCACAAAAAAACAGGGAAAACATATTGCTTGTCAAAGGTCAGGCTAAGAAACAATGTCTGACATTTTTGTTTTAAAATGCTTTTGACTTTTTATTTCATTGGGAAAAGAGGAAATAATTGATGAATGAGAAAGAAAATTCCTTTCAGCAAAGAGAAAACCCATGGTGAATTGATGAATCTGTTAGTGGGCCAAACATTTTTGGTAGAGTCCAGTACATCAGTTGTAGGTAAAAAAGTTTTCTTTTGTTTCATAAGGAAAAATAAATGGACATCATAGTTTCCTTTTTAAAAGTTGGCAGTTTATCAAATATGAACTTTTGCAGATAAGTAAATATTATTTCCTAAAGTAACTTTTCAGTCATGTTTTCTTTGTTAGATACTATTTTCTTCTATAATTTCTTTTTCTCCAAAGGAGAGGCAGAAAGAAGAGAGAATGGTCAGGGAAGAAAGATATATTTTTATATTTTGTTTGAAATTAAAAAAACCCAAACAAACAAACAAAACAAAACAAAACAAAACAAAAACCAACCAACAAACAAACAAAGAAAAAACTTGTATTTGAGATTTTTTTCCTTAAAAAAAAGAGGAAATAGGGAGTGAAAAATCTATGGAAGTTTTCATTTAAAAATATTTAATCTTTAATTGAAGAAAAATTTAATATAACATTTCAAGCAGCTCTCATGGAAGGTAAATGTCTGGGAAACATTGTTCATAAGGAGAATTTGAAAAGGTGGTACTTTCCACTTGCAAGACATTCACACCAAAGCCAGACATCTGAGCTGCACCACTTCATTACTTTTGGCACCATAAAATTAGGGGATTAGAAAACTGAGATTAGTTGCTTTTTTATGTTAGGCATGCAGCTTTTGGGTGCAGTTGCCTATTTGAACAATAAGCAGTTTGCATCTCCAAAAGGACCGTTCACGCAAGCTGGATGCATACTGCAGTCAGTGCAAATACTGCACATTGAAGGACAGAGTCAAGCTAACTAACAGGGTGTATTTCAGATCAATTATTGAAAGTCATAGAAGACTGACTTATGTAAGGTACAAAATAAAATACAAGTGTAAAAAGAAAACATTTCACCTGGACCTATATGAGTATTTATTTTCTTGGCACTATCACACCAAGAACAGTGATTTGCAATAAAGACCCCTCCAGGGACTTTCCCTAGAAAGAGGTAAAGGGCCTATCTACTTTTGTTTCCTTGCTTGCACATTTGTTTACCTTAGCAGAAAGTTTGTATGAAGTCATGCCATCCCAAACTGGTGGCATTTCACCCCCACCCACTTTTTTCACAAGTTCAAATAGCTGCAATTGAGTGAAAGGTACCAGTGAATCAAACCACTTTGAAGAAAGGAACACAGAAAACTGCTACCAAATTAGACTGAACAGTGTCCTATTCCAAACTGGTAATGTCCCTGTGAGATAGCATGACATCATCCTGAATATTAATGGACAGTTAGCAAACAGATGAACAGTCTCAGTTGTCCCTGGTAGAAGACTAAATAGACAGCCCTGCTACTGAAGAGAGGTAGCATAAAGCTTGCTTCTATTTAGGCTAATGAGAAGCAGATACAAGGAAAGGAGATATCTTAGCACCTTATTGATACAGAACTCATTATATTAGCATTTAAATTACAATAAACTCAGGACAGGGAATGCTGAATATACTTGATAACACCCAGCTTGCAACAGAACATCACAATATAGCAGGATGTGGCAAATAGAACCAACAAGACATGTAAAAAATAAGTGGTGATATGTAAGCACTTTTCCACCCTTCAGAATACTGAAGGGGACTTCTTAGCTGTTTTCCTAGGAACAGCTAAATATGAACCACAAATAACAGCATCAAGTTGTATTAAGTAAGAGGGCATTACTATTGCTAAAGCACAGCGCACCTTAAGGAAGGGCCACTGTTACCTTAGCAAAACCTTGGACAATAATTTGAGAATACCATATTCATAGGCACACTCTCTACATTTAGATATAATGGCTATTCAAAACCTTATGTGAACAATGATGTCTGAAAGACCAACTGCCTGTACCTGAGAAACCTTAACCAAAGATTATAACAGGGACAGTTCACAGACGGGAAGGAAGGATTTGGTCAGAGTGGCCTTCGGATATTAGATGGTAGTAGTAAGAAATTGGAGGAAATTAAGGAAGAGTTTGTAGTTCAGATAGACTTCATTTGAATAAGTGTAGGCAAGGGCTAGCTCTAGTGTTTTGTGGCAGTCAGATCTAGTTTAGCTTTAGTCACTGAATGGCCTAATACTTGCACAGCAATGCTTCTACCACCATGTCTGTGTTCTAAAATCTGCTGTGTCATATACCTTATGGAGAATGTGGGGTCTTTGCAGGGATTTTCATAATTTCCTATTCTCTACAGGAGAGTGAAGCTCTATTTTTTTGCTGTATTTAGCACAACTTTCTCTCTTGCCCGCCAGTCTACACTTAAGCCTGAAAGTATTTTATGACATCACAAAAAAAAAACCCAAAAACAACAACAAAAAAATTACAATAGGGTTTAGCTGGCTCAGTTTATTGGTGTTATGAGCTTTCATTTATAAGGTGAAGATCTCTATTCTGTCTGGAAAAAGCACCCCAGAGAAATAAGCTGGTCCTTCCTGCATACAGCTACACATATTCCACATTCTTTTCTGGAAGGACCAGGAGCACCTGAGAAGGGTTCTGGCAGCTTAGAAACAGAGTGTGTTTGACTGAAGGTTACATAACACCTGCTTGCTTTATCAGCTCCTACCTTCAGCACACACTAAGTTAATTCACACATTAAAAAGTTAAGCATACTATACTGCTGCCTGGTCTTCTTAGACAGCAATGTCTTAGTTCAGTGCCCATCATTGCTGGAATGGGGCAGGCAAAGAAATGTCAGTCTTTGAAATATAGTTCTTAGGAGATTTCATTCCACTTAAATAAGTTCAACTTTATCTCATAATAATATTTAATGATGTCCCATTGTTACCACTTTGCTTCTATCAGCCTTTGTTAAGAATGCCATGTTGCATCTCAACCCTTCTGCCTCTGAAACTCATGTCAATGCCAATATGTGGGTATTACTAAATACAGAGAATGCATAAAAATCAATTCATACAGCACTCCTCTACTTTCTCTGAATTCATTGTGTCACGTCCACCTCCAGTGGCCTGTCTTGAAGAGCCCCTAGGTAATTCTTGAATGCATGGCACTGCTGCCCCCAGGCTCCCTACAGTGCACTTGTGCAATGTAGCCATTCTTTTGTGTGTGTAAGAGAGAACATTTGTAAACTAAGGAAGAAGAAAATGTCTGATGTTCTCATGAGTGTATGAACACTTGATCCAAAGGGAAGGTTCACATTTTCCACTGTTGCTTTTTAAAGTGGAAATTTTCATGTCTGGGCAAAACAGTTATTTTGTTGTGAGCCTGCTACAGGCATCAATTAGGTGTGAGGGAACCTTAAGCCCAGACTTGGGTGAGTATTCTAAAAGATTAGACATTGAGATGAAATCTGAATTGTTTTCTGCACGGGATCTTAACACAGAGCAGTACTATGACCCTTTGTGCTGCCCAAAGTCACAAATCCCACAAGGTATTTTCATTCCCACCTACCTACTTCTCGGCCTGGCAGTGTCACAGTAGGTGATACAGATCTTCTATCGCAGAAACAGAAAATGAATGCAGGAAATGTTTAAACATGTTTAATTCCTTGCCTGTTATAACCATCACAGCTTTCTATTTTTTGATGCCAAATAATGCCAAACATAAATAATAACACTTTAAAGAAAATAGGATTAGGATAGGTGACATCAATCCCCCAAGAAAGGAAGGTTTTGGGGGGGTTTCTTAACCTGCCTAAAAATCCATCAATCTTCTCCCCATTTCAGAGGCCTGTGAGCAGTGACCAGTGTACAACAGCCAGCGCAAGTTGTCTCTGGTGAGTTCACAGATCCATTATTTCGAGAAAGAGTACAGGTAAGAATCGTAAAGGCACCATGTACTTCACAGTGCTTTAATTACCTCTTATGAAAAATAAAAATATTCCTACAGAAGTCTAGTGTGATTTTCTACCTTCCTTAAGCCTCAATCCTTAGTCAGGACTTTTTAAATACCTTTGTGATGTGAGCCTTTGTCACAGAAGATGATGTTACACTAATTACCAATTAGCTTGCAGTGTTTCCTTCAGTCCAAGACGTGACTGAACAAATGAATTCTATTCCCTTCCTCATTTGGAAGGTCAGTTTTGTTTGTCTGTAGTTTGTTAACAAAGGGAATTTTTAATTTATCTGAGAGAAATTAAAGTCCCTGATTTTTACAATTTTGATAAAAACAATGATTAACAACCGCATGGTTAATGGAGATTAAAACTCATTTAGGGTCTAATGGAAGTTAACAGACACTTTCTTTACTAATGTTTCTAATTGATTCTTGATTTAAGCGATAGCCTTTTTTTAAGTGGCCTGTTACTGAAATGGACTTCTGGTAATAAAAAAAAAAAGGACATTAAATCTTTGGGAAACTTTCATGTATAAATCTACACTTGATCTATACAATTCTAATTATTGATTTATCATATCAGAGGTGTAAAATGTACAAAAGGTAAAGAACAAAGAAAATGCCTCAAGTTACCTATTCTTTACACCTTTTCCTAGATTCCACGCATTATCAGAATCAAAGACCTCTTTCAAACACCTTGTTTACTAATGCAGATGCCATGACAAGTTGCAGTATATTTGTTCTAACATTTGAGCGTATGTTGAACTTTTAAAGATAGCTCGCAAGACATTTAGCTAAATTAATTGCTCTACAAAGTAATTTTTGAATTATGAAGTAGAGTTGTACAGCTCAAACTTACAAGTAGAGCATCTTTTATGGGCAAGCTGCTACAAAGAATAATTCTGATAAAGGAGCTTCAAGGCAGGTGGCATCAACCGTATGAATTCAGTTCTGTATACGATAGAAATAATACCAATTAGAGATTCATATTCTTCACAGTTTAAACATGGACCCATACTTCTATGCAGCTTACCTGAGACACGTAAATACCTAATATTTTCTATCTGCCTACGCAATTATAATTCAACATGAAGAATTACAGTGTGTTTGTATTCATACTGCTAGGAATATAATTTATAATTATTGTGTTTGTTTATATAGTAGTTGACTTTAAAGAACAAGATCATTTCTCTGGCACAAACCCCCAGATCTTCAGCTATTGGTAATAATGACACTGTCTTTCAGTGAGCACCCCTGAATTATGCTGGCTGAGATTTTGTACTGGAGTGTTTTTCAGGCATTCATTTACATTACTGACACTTGTGAAAGTATAAGAGAATTCTATAATGCTCATTGCGGTGATTTTAGAGCAAAAAAGATACAGGACTACTATAAGTAATTTAAAAGAGACATTTTACAGGTAGCTAAGAGCACACACAATTCTCATGTGCTTACATGCAAGCTATCAACATGGAATAGACATCCTAGAGTTTCCCAAAATTGTGGCTTGAACAACACAGCATGGAAAGTGGGTGACTGTGTTACAGTGTATTTTTATTTGGTAGTCATGTTTGCTCTTCGTATGGCCATGCTACAACTAGGAGCAATATGACCCACCCATCCATTACTAACCATGTGTACTTAAGCATGCTAGGAAGTGAAAATACAATAAATGTCTTTTCTAAGTGTATCAAAGTTGGAAGACCCTCTGTTTGTATACTTTCTTACTTACATGAAAACATTTTTGGAAAGTTTTGAGCTACTTATAATAAAAAAATAATACAGTTGCTATTATTTAACACTTGCATATGCTGTATATTGTGCCTCTGGTTAAAAACATTCTAAATCAGCTGTACCTCTCAAAGTGTCCAACAAACATTTAAATATTAAGATTATTGTTATTTTATATTGGATAAAGCTGGGAATAAATAAATAGCTTATCTTGCGCCAGCAGGACCATTGGCTGTTGGACATAATTTCCATTTTCCTTTTCTCACCATGACTTCACATGACTGACATACATGGTCTTTGTGTGTGATATAATAAGGACTATGGGTGAAATCTTGTTTCCTTTTAAGAAGGGGATGTGTGATATCATGGCAATGACAACCATGAATGAGATGCCAACATTTGGCACTCTTTGGTGAGCAGTGGAAACATTATCAGTGAGAGGTGTCCAGCAGCATTAAAGAGTAACCCAGTCAGGACAAGTTCATGTCTGAGTCAACATCAGCTTGATAGAATTGCTGCTTTTGACATTTAATTTTAATGATTAGTACAGTGTCCTTATTGTATGTTGTGAGGGACTTGAGTCCCTTTAGTGGACACAGAGTACAAAAGCCAAGGAAACAGCTGCTGGGCACATAAGTGTCTTCTTGGCAAGATATGAATATATTTAGAAAGAGATTTGTGTTGCTGGACTTAATCCCTTGCCTTAAGTGTCTTCTTTCTGATGGTCAGAGATAGCAGTGCAGCTGAATAAAGGGAAGCATTTTTGACTGGCTAGTGTACATCAAGTCCCACACACATACTAACTGAATTCACATTACTTGTCACTTGATACTGTTATGAGATCTGAATGATTTTCAGTCACTTCAGTGAAAGCTGTATTTGAAACCTGGTCCCAAAGCCGCAAGGCAAGTGTATTACATACCTGTCAACTAACAAGACTTGCCAAAATGAATCTACTCATATGAACACATGATCATTATTGCTGTTCACACTGTGAAACACTATACGCTGTGACAAAAGTAAAAAGCAAGAGGATTATTATGCTAGACACTCACTTACTAAGTGTATTTATTGTGGATAAATGAATATTCCTTTTATAATAGGAATATGAGCTTTTGATAAATTTCTAATATTGAAAAATGTGATATGGGCAATTTAGTAAAACTTCACCTTTTCTTCTTGTAAAGAATAAGAAAATATTTACATTTCCTGGCTGAACAAAGATTTTTGTGCTGAAGACTACTAAATATTCCAGATACAAAGCTCAAGTAGAAACAATTTAATTCAGCTAGCAGCTGGACTGCTTTACATTGTTACAGAATACTTAATCATTCATCAGATCTAAATTATCACCTACTTACAAGTTAACAAAGCCCAATCATTGCCACATAGGGGAATGTATAAAATGCATGTTTTTTTCTAGGTTTGCATGAGATGCATGGATCAGTGAAGTGGTGAAGCTGACAAGAAGTTCACTGAAAAAGAATTAAAACAGCTCCTTGAAATGGAATTTGGAAATGTACTTTCTTATATGAAACTCCATCAGGAGTGAGAATACTCTAAAGGTATAGAAGAATATTTAGAAGTTAGTTCTACTGTCAGGTCTAGGAAATGGACTCTGTCTTACAGGTGTCTTCAGTGACCAAGGACTGAAGAACTGTCAAAGATTCCATCTAGCCAAGTAAGAGTAATGAAAGAGAGATGGATACTAGGCTCTTTCACAATGTTAGTTGATCACATTTCCAATAATTGTACTATGAGCAGCAAAATACAAATGCCTCATACAGAATATTAACCCTGGTGTTTTAAGATCCATACTGCAAGCTAATCCCATGATAGGCACAATGTTACATTATTGGCAAAATGCTAATCTTCATATGATTTCTTCATATATATTTTATTAAGAGGGAAGCATATACACTCCTTCAACTATAGAAACTATAGTAAAAAAGAATTTTACAACTCACTGAGGTCACTAAGCTTGCCAGTCATCTTGTAAAGCCTTAATGTTCTCTCTAACATCAAGTTCTTAGAAGCACTTCTCTGTAAAAAGAAAGTAAAAATAAAAGTAGTCATTACAATTGGAAAAATAGATTACAAATAGCTTTGAATAGTCTTGTTTGAATGACATCTGGTTTGAATGACAACTTCAAAAAAACCCTGAAACTACTGAGTATACTTAGGAGAAATAAATGGTTTCTGCATTAAGGGTGTCTAACGATTACTTTATCAGACAGAAATCATCCAGTTTATAAATTTGTTAAGGCCTTGTGCATACCCAAAAGCTGGAGTCATTTTGAGAAACCAGGAAAGGATGCAATATGAGGCACAAAGTAAATGAATACATCAGTATTTCACATTCCATTCCATTCAATTCTGTAAGAGAAAACACTGATTTAAGTCTACAGTTCCATGGGAAAGTTGTTCATCTCATGATCATGGCTCAATCAGAGCTATTCCAGCCTTCATACTTTGATGTCCACCACATTATGGCTAGTTCTTGGTTTCAGAATTAGACTGAACTGGCAACAGTGATTGATTAGCTCCTCTTCATGCTGCATTTGCTTTTGACATCATGTGACTCAAGCGATTGCTGAAAAAGATTTTCATATGCCTTCTTCTGATAAGAAAAGAGATGGATTAATTTTCTCCTCTCTTAGACCTTTCTAATTCAATCAGCTTTGTTGTCCAACTTTTATATTAAGCTACTCATAGATGCAAATAGACTCACAGACAGGGGGCTATCAAAATTAAGCAACTAATAGATAGTCCTTTATTTTTTCTTGCACCAGACATGGATTTTAATCTCACACCTTCACATATCCTCAAGTGATATTGGTAGTTGGAACAAGACATGGATATAACTCCTCTAGACATCATGTAATGTGAACCAGTTGGTAATTGGACAAAGGAGGTGATTTTCTGTAAAATGATAGTGACTGCACATCTACTGGTCTGTAGCCTCCCTTCTCGGTTTATCCATTTTAGGTCCTGTATTGACAGTAATGACATATAAACTGAGGCCTTCTCACATCAAATAATACTAGAATTTAAAAAAGCAAAAGCAAAAGACCATAATGTCAAACACACATAAAAGAAAAGTAAAACTTGAGGATCATCTACTCTAGCATTTAATTTGTGATGAGTGTGTGTAAACTAGTCACCTTCTGTCACCACAGCTGAAACTTTTTCCATTCATAATACAGTATCATGGCCTGTTTGAGATGATGCTACTTTGGCCCCAAAACACTGACAAAATCTCTTTGGGGTGGTATTTGCTTTTGAAGGATTTATATTTAAAATATACACACAAATAATTCAAAACAATTCAGTGTTTGATATGTTGTGTTCTTTTCTCCTTAAGGGCTTGGCTAAGTATGTTATATTTGTGCATAATTTCAGAAAAAAAAAAAAAAAAAAAAAGGCAGCCTCTTTTCTTTTTTAAAGTTGGTGAAAAATATACCTATATAGTATAGATAGAAGTAAGCTCCCCAGATTTTAAAGATAATGATATATTCTGCAGTATAAGTAAATGCCTAATCCCTGTTGTCATATGAATACTGTACGTGGGTCTAATTTATCAAATATGTACAGAAGATTCCCATTTTTTCTTCCAGAGGTCAAATATCAGATTGGTTATGGGCTGGAGGCTGGGAGGAGAGGTTGGGAATAGGGTTACAATTAGCTGCTGTTTACCATTGATTTTTTTTTTTTTTTTCTCCTCATCTTTATAAATATTTCAGTGACTTCTTTTTGTCCCTTTTCATTTACACCTTTAAAGAACTATATTTAGGATTAGAGAATTTGTGTGGCAAAATCAAATTTAAATATTTTATAAACATCCTGAAAACTTAAAAATCTCACCATCTATATATTGCACTAGATAAAACTGTGAAGGGTGAGAGAAAAACTGTATAACTAATAAATGATTTAAGAATGTGAAATGATTTTAAATTGGTCCTGTCAACAAGGAAAGCAGACATTTTACCCAAGGTATCTATCACATAAGTATTGTAGATTTCTCCTGCCTCTACAGACAGCTTATCTTAGTCAGCCTGCTATCAATATATTTCTTTTGTTTGTGACACAAAAGGCTTTCTACTATAATACAACAGGTTTTATATATAAAAAGAAAAAAAATCCTGTGTGTTCTTTGTCTCTTTATACATGCTCAATCTCTGTGAGGAAGGCTTTCATTTGGTGTTTTTTTTTTAATTTCACATTTACTAATAATATGCTTTTCAGAAAAAGCAAGTGCTTTTACAGCATCATACAAGTGGTATGTTTTGAAGGAGCAATATGTAGCTTGTTGCCCTTTGATGTAAATTTGTGAGGAAGATAGATTATAGCATCAAGATGTTTCTCTGTGCATAATAAACTACAGAGGACAAAGTTCATGGCTGAGAATTGTGTGGGATACAAGTGACTACCTTCACTGCAATCAATTATTAGGATGATTATATTGTGTCTGGAGAATATGATGCTAATGACTAGCTAACGCTTAGAATACACACTCTTGACTTGAAAACCAATGACAGTTAAATACAGCAAGGAGAAAGACCTATATGTTGAGCTAGTAGCTCTACTGTTGATAATGAAAAATTAAAAATAAGAGTCTTTATATGAGGCTTGACAGTATACATGTCCTTTAAGTATAATCTGCTTTCTAAAGAACTTGGCACAATGACAGCCTAAGAATGGCATCCTCCTGCATCCTGTACAGAAACAGCATAGGAAAGCAGGGAGTTAAACACCCTCACTGTTGGGAGGGCCTAAACATGATTAGCTGTGTACTTATTGCTAACCTTCTACTCCCCCATCTTCCAAACAAATAAATAATTGAAACCCATTACCTCTTTTAGGGATTTTTCTCACATGCTTTCTATATTCACATCAAAGCAGAGATCAGTGTCAAAGAGGCAGCCACAGTTAGCTAAGTCTCTTGGAGACTACTGATTAATTAGTTTTGCATTTTGGAAATGCTTCCAAAGATGTTGTAAAATAGTGTTTATTTTTGCTTTTGCCAAAATGTGTTTAGGAGTGCTCTGGAGGATGACGGTGATGTACTCAAGATGGTTGTGAAAGAAAAGGGCAATCAGCTCAGGTGTGCATGTGCCAGCATTACTTCTCCCCTGATGAAGTTTCTGCACCAGTTTTCAGAGGAGTGACTAAATGTAAGACACTGGTATTAATAGAAGGGAAAAAATGGGGTGGGAATGGAAGTTTCACGTTCCCCAAGACTAACACCACATACACCAAGACTAACAATTCAATTCTTAAAACAAAAAACAAACAAGCAAACAAAACAAAAAAAAAACCAACAAAAAACCCAAACCTGATTTAGATAAGGAAGATGTAAAGGCTGTAAATCCTGCATAAAATATTTCCTTTCAAAAAGTTTTTAGTCCTTGTTTCTTCCTTTTTTTATTTTTTTATTTTTTTATTTTTTTTTAAATGAAGTGTGGTAATATGATGTATGGGGGGTACTCAGTTATGGCAAATAGTGCCTACAAAAGTGTGTTCATACTGTTATTTGCCTTTCTGTCTCTGTCTATATCAACTCCACATGCTGCTCTGGTGGCCTGCTTTGTACTTAATATAACTTGTCAAAACACATCTATCAGATATATGAAAAGGCAAACCTGGGTGGCCAGACTAGTCCAAGCCTGGTGTGGATTGCATTTTACCAAGACCACAGAAATCTCTTCTTTTCCACGAGATTAAGATGAAAAGCAGAGTTCATTGTTGTGCAACCAGATTTAAAAATAATTACACACACACTAGAGCATTAGTAGGCCATTTGTGTTTATTTGAATCCCACATACTGTACTTTTATGTGGATTTTAAGTGATTTCTAAAACTGTCAGTACAAAAAGTAAAAGTTACCACTTGTTTTAGTCTGCTTTTTTTTTTTTTTTTTTTTTTTTTTTATCCCTTCCTTTATTTGCTTCTGCATACTGAGCTGCTACTATCCCACTACCTTATCTGTTTCCTGGAAAGAGGCTTTGTGGTTCCCTTTGGCTATTGCCTGACAGGCAGTTGGGTCTTCTTTGAACCATGACCAATGCTAGCAGAATACCTTATATCTATGATATGCCCCACATTCACCCTATGATTGCCTGGGAGTTTGTGTTATGTGCTATAGGAATGAATGTACCTCTGGATACAGACACTCACTTGTTGATCCGGGGATATCTGCTTCTGCTCTCAGCACGCTTTCATCCTGAATGTACATTTCTCTGCAGCATGTATATACACTTAGTTGTCAGTCCAACATATTCACTGTGGGTGTTTTTAGATTTTCCCCTCAGATTTCAAGGTTTTAAGTCCTAGGAAATTCAAGACTCTAAGAAATATTTAAAAGCCTCAATCCATGCAGCTCGATTTGCAATTTATTTATGCTTACCTACCAAGTGCACATGAAGAACAAACTATTTTAAACATGAATTCTAAAGAAAATTTTACTAAGTTTTCTCAAAGAAGTTCCAAATCTTATTGAATTTATGGGCTGAAAATCACTTCTTCTCCCACCAACATGGAACCTTATCATTCTATAAAACTGTTGCAGCTTGGGATCTCCTTGGAAGTGAAAATGTGCAAAAGAGTGACCATGAAAATATATTAACATTTTTATCTTGTTTGAGCAGTTATTAGACTTGTATTCAAAGAAATGCCTGAAACAGGACTGCTCCAACACAGCTAGAATTCGTATAGTCCTAACTTTCTACAGTGTTTATAGGTTATCTCTTGGTCTGCAGAGTTGGAAAGCACTGAAAACCACAAATTTCCATAAGAAAGATAACCCTTACCTGCCAGGTGGATGTATATTGATTTGCTAGATGCTGGAGAGAGAGGGGACTCCAGGAGCACAGTGGTACCCATCAGCATTTCAGAATAGCTCCACATCCTCCTGGCTGACTGGGTGGCTTCAAGAGCTGATTGTGAATTTAGGGACTATCATTGAGTGCTCTGTAGTTGTGTAAGGGGGGAGAAGAGAGGAGATTGGAGGCATCCTGCCAATATCTTTAAAGCCTATGCACTAACCCCACTGGAGGACAGCTATATGAATAAGCTGTTTCAGAATGGATTGCTGGATGTCATTATAGTGACACCACAAACAGTAAAACAGATGCTCAGAGGTAACTTTTTTAAGTTTAGAGGAGACATAATAAAGTGGTGTTTTGCTGGCTGTACTGGCACTGAGAGAGTCAGCAGCAATCATCTTTCTTCTAATAACCAAATGTACTGAACATGAGCTGGTTATTGCAAACACAATTATTCAGTAATTGGATAAGCCCAAAATATCTTGGATACATCCTTGATCCAAGAGCTGGCAGCTTATTGATTATATCATTGTTTGGCAAAGAGGCATGCAGGCTGCAGGCCTCATAAGATCCATACGCAGAGCAGACTGCTGGACACACTATCATGGAATAGGCTCCAAGTTACTGATTCAACTACATTGTTGGAGAACTGGCACAAAGCCTGCTAGGCGTAGACACAAAATGCTTTAAAGATCTAAATATTAAAGAACTAAACAAGAGCTGTGTAACAACATTCTTGCAAGGCTTCCCTGCCCAGGAACATGTAAGAGCACAAGGTATTGAGGAGAATGCAGTGCAGGATTGTGTGGTACACTAGGGCACTGCTGGTACTATTCATTATGTCAGAAGTCAGCATCAGGACCATTTTAATGTCTCAATCATAACCTATGTTGAGGAAAAAAAACAACCTAGACTTATCTTTTTCTCTGATTTCCTATTCCAAGGCAAAGAAAACATGTTATAAAAACATTAGTCCTAAAGCTAAAGCAAAACCAGAAGTGAATGTAAAATCAGCACTAAGGTAAGGAAAATGATGAAATATAGTCCTTTTCAGACCAGTGTAATACAAACCACTTCCACTTTTAAGGAAATGTGCAGCTAAAGATGAACACTGATTACATAATTTGAAGAGGCTGGACTGGAAAATTATTATTATAATAATGTGAAAATAGGCAGATGCAAACAGGTGTGTATGAGGTAGCCCTTAAAAACTTCCCCATTTTAGTTAAGCTAAGTATTTTTCCTAAGTATCTCCTCCAGTTTTATTTTCCTTTTATGAGTGAGGGAAGATAGCTCAAATTCAACAATATTGAGGATTTCTAATTACAAGCACATATTTCATTATCTAAGATGGTTAACAAGATTTTAAGTCCCACCTGTGTAAGATCCTCAAAAGATTCAACGAATGGGCTCAGTTTGGATAAAAATTCAAATGCCTGAGTAAAGTTTATCCAACATAGTACGTACTGAGTGCCTTTATTTACTCTAGGCTCAGATCTCAATTATGATCTGTGAACACAGGAAATGGGTCTCCTTGCCAGTCAAGGTATAGTCCTCAATGTAAGTAAGGTTGGCAGAATCAGGATTTTAGTATGATGGCTGAAAACTGATAATAGCACAAATTTATCTGACTGCTGTAGTGATCCAAGCCTATCATGCTGTGGCTTCAGTAAAGGCTTCTAAGCTTTCATCATTGTCTTTCAGGCTGTAGTCTCTGACTTATTTGAAACAGCTGATCTTCCCCTGAGTCACTTGTCTGGTTACATTTGTGGTACCTGACCTACTTTGCAGCACTTCCCTTGGTACCACCTCATCATCTGATGTCCCATGAAAGCACTCAGAATCGGAACTCACTCCCAATAAAGGCCGATAATTAAATAAAAATAAAAACACATTTGACAGCCCACAACAAAGGCAAATCTCAACGGCTTTTGCATATGTTTGCCTGCTGAATCAGACAGTAGTTCCTGTCCCCACAGTGCTGCAAGATGATGGATCACCAAAATGACAAAAGTCAGAGTGGTACTTTGCACTGTATTCTTTCTCTTCTCTGGAATCTCAGAGAACATCGGATGCATTAATTAATCCTCCTTGTTTTTCTGAGGTTGACTGTTAGACCTGTTTAACAGGTGGGTAAACCAATGCACAAAAGTGTTGTGACTTGCCTTCTCTGAAGTCTACACCTACTTTGGGTCAAGATGCTCCATCATTCCAGGCTTTATTTAGAGCAACCCATCATTTCTTTAATGGTAAGCAATTTCCCTTCCTTTAGGATGAATCTTACTTTCTATTTGCAATTTAAATATGAGATGAATGAGCCAATGGTAAAACTCCCACTGAGTTTAAGGAGTGTAAGGACATGAAATATATTTCTGAAGAAGAGCTTGTGTGCTTGATAGCATTTTTGTTCTCCCCCCCCCCCGTATTATTAACCAGTTCAATAACATGTATTACTTCTCCCTGCAGAACTAGTTCCTTCTTTGAATTCAAAGTATTCAAATTTTTAGCCACTTAGCACAAAACCACATCAAATTTGGAAAAGAAAGGTTACTGCCATGTTTATGTAATAAAGCAAAATAATTTCCAGTTCCAGTCATGAATACTGCCTTGGACAGTAACAAACTTTCATAACCCGTGGGCTTGTACTGCAGCATGACAAAATAGTCCCTAGAGGTGATATTTTTAAACTTCCGCCTGTACCTGGCATGATAACTATTATGATCTCAAATTATGTCTGCTGATTGCAACCCTGTGGCACATACCAGCAGAAACTATCCTAAGCCTTCCTAGCTTTGCAGACATGTCTATAGTGAGGCCATTCTATTAATCATGAGATAATACAGTAGTTTCTGCCCACAGAGTGTGAGCTGAAATCAGTGGCACACAAGATTTCAAAAGCCATTTCCCAGCAGTTTTCTCACCATTCACAAATGTATGGGAAAAAGTCACCCCTTAATCAAACATATTAGTAAGGTAGACAAAGGAGATTTCATTTACACTTGACGCCAAAATACTGAGGACATTGGCACTTCCATTCTCCTTCTGTTGTCTTTTTGGCTCATTTTCATGTACCCGGTATTAGTTGACAGCAGACACCAGTTTCAGCTAACAGGCTCCTGGACAGTGCCTAGGACAGTTTCCACAAAGAGGAAAGGGAGAAGGTTGCATGCTGCTTCCTTCCTCATCCCTCTGGGATTGGCTCCTGTTCTACTGCAGACCTGAATGGCTGCCTTTTCACTCAGTTGATTTAATTTAATTAGTCTCTGTGAAGCAGAGGCTTAAAGTTGCTAAACCAAAGCTCTCAAGAATCCAGTTAACAAAATGCAAGGCACAAAATCAAAAGCTAATTTTTTGCAAAGTTCACTTGTGGACCAGCATGAAATACACGGTAAAGATCAAAAAGTCTTAGACATTTGTCAAAAATATAAGGCTTCAAAGACACAGTAATTTAGCTTAATTCTGAAGAGCATTAGCAGACCAGCAATAAAGCATTAAGTCTTGTCTCCAGTGCTTCAATAAGATTTTCAGATATGTGGTTCTGTAATTCAACAAAATACTTCACAGTATGTGCAAAATAATAATAAAAATATTCCTTGACCCATTTTCTTAAGCTTTATTCCCAATTATCTTTAGTTGTTTCTGAAAAAGAGACTTTTTTTTTTCTTTTCTAAATATGGAATAGCTACAGCTGCTGTACTTTAAAAGTTCCTCCTATTTTGAAAGAAATTATGCTATCTAGCAGTATTTTCCATTTAAATCTATCACTCTGACTGTATCCAGCATGTTCTCCTTACTCTGATGTTAGCTGTTTGAATCTATTTCAGCTGACTTGTTTTTTTTTCTTCCAATCTTCTGAAGTTTGCATCAGCACCAGCTGGTCAATCAGGAAACAGTAGGAGCTAACCTTTTCACCTTCTCAATTGAGTTTTCTTCCTCTTTAGGTGCCAAATACTGGCATACAGTAAGTAGAGCTTGTACCTCTGCCTTGACAAGGTTTTTGAAACAGTGTCTGTAATCATGGATGACACAGAGACCCAACAATTCCTTCTCTGTGTAACTTCACCAAGGATTAAAGATTATTTGTCTCTGTCTCTCATAAATGTACTTTGTGGGTCCAAATAAGGTTTTTTCAGCAGAAAGATAATTCTCTGGAAAATGTCTGTCTCTCATTATACACTTCTTTTCATGTTATGTTTTACAATAAGTAGTAAATGGTGTCTCCTAACTCTGGATGTGGAAGTGATCATAGAAGCAACAGGTTAGACTAATATAGCAAACCTGTCTCTCCCTCACAAGCTGCTGCTCTCAGTCACTCAGTGTCTTTCACTTAGTTAAACTGAATTATGTGGTGGTCAACTCTTCTCCATACAATGGGTTTTGCAAGACTGCTGAATGGCTGTTTTCAGCATAGTCTCATTTAGCAGATATTCCCATGTGGCTTCCATGCATCCCCATTCTAACACTGTTCTCTGTGTAAACACATGGATTGCATTACTCAATGTCCTTTTGATCTAAAGATTAGAAAAAATAAAACCTCAAACTAATAAGACGTCAGGTTTGTTTTCAAGCTACTGGGAAGCAGCACAATTCCCCTCTTCTGGCTCCTTCACCTGTGGCTGCTGACTGCTGTGGATCATTTCTACAAACCTAGTTGCATTCTGAGTCTGTTTTCTTTTTCACAGGCACTGTCTCTTCCCTTCAATTTTTGTGTGTGTGTTTGTGTGTGAGTTTTTCACCCTTTGCTCCTTTTTTGGCCTCAAAATCTCCCCTGAGTCTTCAACTACTGCTAAAATGTAGTTCATTAGCACTTGTTTGCTTGCTTCTCCTGGATGGGAAAGCATAAAAATTTTGTGAAGGATGGTCAATCTCTCTTTTCCACTCTGTTTTTTGAGGCAGATTCTCCACTGATGTAAATAGCTGAGCTTCTGTGAATCCACATTACTTAAGCTGAGGATCTGGCCTTTGATTTACTTTTCCCATCTGTAGCCATGCTGGCTTGTTCAATTACTTTTATAACTGTGCCATTCAATTCCATCTGAGCACTACTATGGCACTGTGATTTAGCTTAGACCCTACTTAACACAGAATTTATTGTCTCAGTAGATAAATGATGACTGTATACTATTTCTCCTAATAACTTGAATACTACTGATAACATAATGTGTACAGCACGTTTAATGTGGAAGGGTCCCAGGTGCTTTATAACATAGTATATGAACTATATAAAAAGATAACTTTGCTCCCTGCTGAAATGTAGCCATCTCTGCTGTGAAGCAGGCATACCCACACTGCAAAACTGTTTGGGATGCAAAGTGGTGTCCAAATGAAACTGCAATGGGAATTTTATGTAAGTAGAATATAATTACCCAAGCTGGATGTCAGCCAGGACTCAGGGAACACCCTGGATCTTGAAGAAACTGCCAGTGGGACATGGAGATGTTACTACAGGCATACATGCTCTTGTTTCTTGATCAATTCCAAGTGGATAGTTTGTTGTCTTTTAATTTCCTCTTTAATGCTTATCTTTTTTTTTTTTTTTCTTAATCAGCTGCTCTTTCTGTAGCCTTATTATATGTCATGTTCTGATTTCTCTCTTCTTACATTTCCTCTCCTACATTTCACACATCCCAGTATTTCCTCCCCCCCACGCACACCTTCTTTGATCCAAAGCTCTTCTAGTCCTAGCAAAAAAGACAAAATTAGCTGTTTGCATCATGCTATTGAATAAAAAGTTTGCAATATGAGGGTAATACATTTCACCATATAAGTACATACAGAATTTGCACAATCAAAAATAGCTAATACATGTTTATTTGGTTTTTTTTCTGGTATTTAAACAAATTCTATCCCCCACAGATCATGCTATTGAAGGATGGTGACATTCCCTAAATTGAGCATTTGTTCAAAGATCTGCTTCACAAATTCTCTCCAAAATTTTTTAAGCCTTAGAGCAAAATCAATAGAAAACTCTTCAACCAGAAGAGTGTTTGCTCCTGGAAAGCCACATGATGCTCAGGGACTTGAGCAGTGCTGGAGTGAATGTTGGCAGTCATAAAAATGAACACTAATTTCTCAGCTCACTTTGTAAACCAGTCCTCCACTGGCTTCTGCACTGCCACACAAAAGCCCACTGCAGAGAAACAGGTTAACAGCACTCCCAGACACAGCTACCCTTGGACAAAACCTTCACATCACCAGGTGTCAAGGGCCACATTTCAAAGTATGCTCCACCTATGCTCAGCTGTCCAAGATTTCATTAGGGGCCTTGACCAACTTCAGAGATTAAAAGCAGTCTTCATAGAACTCTAGCCTAGGTTCAGAGTATTCTGAGTCTGTCTGGAATGACAAAGTATTTGTTGTGTCCCTGACAGGTCTCTTCCCTCTGCATGCATCAAAATTTTGGTGAAACTGAGAATCTGCTCCCCTATGGTCAAGCACTACTAAACAAGCAAAATATTTAAAGAGCAGTATGCTGCCTGGACCTCATCTTTTCCTCTCAATCGAGTATGCTCCCCTTCTCTAATGTAATTCTTCATTCTGCTAAATTAAATCAAAGGTCAAAGTTCACAGAATTATGCTGGGTCAAATGTGTATTTTTTTTCCTGACTTCATTGCAACATTGTCTCACTTTCTGTGTGAAATGTTCCACTCAGCTCCACTCTGTAATCAAAGGCTGATGAAATATCAAGGCTCAATTAATTATTACAGTGCCTAGCAGCACTGCTGAAGTTGGTGGGTGGAGAACTCATTCCTTTTAATTTTTCATTGAGTTCTATCCTTCCAAATGAATTCTCAGTTCAGAATCTCAAGATATACTTTGTGGAGGGTTTAATAAGAACTTCACACATCAGGAAAGATTCTTTTCCATTTTGATACAGTGCTAAAGTTAATGTTTATTTGTTTTACTTTGAATGCCATAATCTTTTTTTTTCCCTCACCTGTGCACCTTGAATTTCTTTCATTTGTCAGATATTTTTCTGTGCACATGATGAATCCCTAGTAAATTACCAACCAAATATGCAACTATGTGAATGAGGGGGATGGTGGTTACAAGAGTTGGAGAATTTCAGAAGGAAAAAAAGAGAAATCTTCCATGTCCATCCCTTTCTTTCTTGAAGCAGAAAAGAATTGGAGCTTTCTTTTCAGCTGGAAGTTTTGCAGATGTTCATTTTTGTGTATTTAATTGGCTGCATTGTCAATGACATGCACTTTTACTAAGGGAAACTAAAAATACCTGAATAATAAACAGAAATGGAGTGTAATAATTACATGTGTTATTTACTGGAAAGTGTTGAATTTATTACCGTGGACATCATTGTCATGAGGGTTATCGCTGTTGTTATAGCTTTGTTGAGATGCATCATTTAAAAACCCAGAGGAGCTGACTGTGCTAGGAGCTGACTGTACTATGCGCTGGGTGAATGCAAAATAAAAATTTTGTGCTTATGCAAAGAGCTTGCAGGCCAGGGGAACAATTGGTAGTGCAATTATTTTTTTTATTTTTTATTTTTTTCTGAAAGAAGAATTCATTTGTGATTAAATTTCTTTTATTTTCTCCCAGATGATTTATAGATGCTTTAAAAACTCTGGAACTGCTCTAAACTCCATTGAAATCAATGCAAAAGCACAGCTAGGACTGATTTATTCCTTGTCATGTGGAAACTTACAGCTTATACGTACCAGAATCACTTTCTGTAGCACTGAAATGCAATCACTTCTTGTGTGGAATATAGCAACTCCAGCCATTTCCTTAGCAATAACAGTTTACTTAAACCATCTGGTTTGCTTCTTGTAGTTTTCATTTGCTTATATTGAG
>JANHGN010020591.1:0-34650 GCA_024605025.1 Megaceryle maxima | reverse complement strand
CCTTTCGGAAAAACAAAAATGCAAACACTTTTTGTAGGAAATAAAGAAATTTTAACAAAGTTTCTTAAAAAAAAAAAAAAAAAAAAAAAAAAAAAAAAAAGCCTGACTCTTTAATGACAGAAAACAAAGAAGACTATCTTTATCTCATCAAGCTTCTTGGCAGAGTGTGAGCAGATCTGGCCTAGTAGGATTATTGTCTTCTTTTGAATTTGCTGAGGATACTGGCATAATATCTCTGTTTTTTCCATCTGATCTCAAGTGACCGCAACTGTTCAGGGCTTTGGTTTTCTCTGATCTAAATTATTGCAGCTTAAGCACCAGAGTGTCCCCAAGCACCATGCTGGGAGTCTGGCTCCGCACTGACTCAAAGGGAGCATTCCCATCTAGCTGACTCACCAGCACTCAAGTGCACTGCCAGCAATCCAGATATTAAACTGATCCTCCATCAACATGGGGAGGGGAGGGAAGAGAACAGATTAGTTTTTAAAAATGAAATACTGATGGTACTGAGTGCATCAATTGGACCATTTTGCCATATGCAATAGACCAAACAAAACAACTTAAATGGCCAAGTTATTTAAGTTTGCAAAGCAGATGCTGTGCGAGCTTCTGCCTTTTTTTTCACAGGGTTGTTTATTACATATTGCATCCAGACAAATTCATCGTCCTTTCAATGAGCAAGACTTGTGAACTTAATTTTTTTCCCCTCTGTCTCTAGCTAGACTGCAAGAAATGTTTTTAAAGAGAAGGTTTGCAGACTCATTATCTTTTATTAGATCAACTGATATGATTGGTAAAAAAACCTCAAGCTTTAAGATACATAGAATCTTCTTCAGGTTTGAAACTATGTTAAGGACACAGTGATACAGATTATGCTATATGAAAAATTATGTTTTGTTGCTTTTTTACATATTAGTTCTATAAGGTTTTTTTCCAATGTAACAAATAATGCATTTGCAATAGATCTACCACTGGTGTTGGATGAGGTAAACTTTTGCTGTCTTCCCCAAAAATTTTGTATTACAGGTATTTTCAAGCAGAATCTGAAAATAAGTATTACCAATCAAAATTCTGAAGATAATAGGATCAGGAAAATTTTCAAGTGTATAAGGAAATTTCATTTTCATGATTTTGATTTTCGCAATGAGCGATCTTAATTCCATAGCAGAAATTTTCTTCTAAGAACAATAATTCTGCCCTGTCAAAAATGTTTTTGACTAGAAACAGATGACAAGATTGAATACTTCTTGTTTTGGTTTGACAGTTACATGCTTAGATGGGAAGATGGTTTTCAAGGAACCCCTGAGAAGTACTACACTTTACAGTATAACTCTGAATTTGGTTTTAGGAACTTTTAGGAGGAACTTTTACAATGTTGTTCCTGCCTTGATGATTGAGGATTATGTGGCTAGTGTTTTTCAACGGAGGGAATGCCAGTTTTAGTTTTGCAAAGGCAAACATTTAGGGAACATGTATGAAAACAGCAGGGGAACAGACAGCCTTGAATTTCATGGGGGTTATACCTATAGTCATGATTTTGAAAAATGCTTAAATTAGAGTGGTTTCATAGAATCATAGAATTGTTTGGGTTGGGAGAGACCTTAAAGATATCTAATTCCAAACCTCCTGTCATGAGCAAGGACATTTTCTATTAGATCAGGTTGCTCAAATACTCATCTAATCTAGCCTTGAACACTTCCAGGTAAGTGGCATCCAAAACTTCTCTGGGCAACCTGTTCCAGTATCTCATCACCCTCACAATGAAGAACGTCTTCTTTACATTTAATCTTAATCTACTCTCTTTCAGTTTGAAACCATTAACCCTTGACTTATCACTACACACCTGTATAAAAAGTCCCTCTCCAGTGGTCTTGTAGGTCCCCTTTAGGTACTGGAAGGCTGCTATAAGGTCTCCCCAGAGCCTTCTCTTCTCCAGACTGAACAACCCCAACTGTCTTAGTCTGTCTTCATAGGAGAGGTACTCTAGACACCTGATCATCTTTGTGATCCTCTTCTGGATTGTCTCCAACAGGGCCATGTCCTTCTTATGTTGGGGGTTCCAGACCTGAATGCAGTACTCCATGTGGCATCTCACCAGAGCAGAGTATAGGGGGAAAATCACTTCCCTTGACCTGCTGGACCCACTTCTGCTGCAGCTCACGATATGGTTGGCTTTCAGGGATGCGAACACACATTGCCAAGTCATGTTTAGCTTCTCATCAACAAATACCTTCAAGTCCTTCTATGCAGGGCTGATCTCAATCCATTCTCTACCCAGGCTCTATTTGCACTTGGGATTGCCCTGACCCATGTGCATGACCTTGTACTTGGCCTTATTGAACTTCATGACGTTCAGATGAGCCCACCTCTCAAGCCTGTCAAGGTCTACATGGTTGGCATCCCTTCTCTTAAGAATGTTGACCACACCACACAGCTTGGTGTGGTCTGTAAACTTGCTGAATGTTCATTCAATTCTCCTGTTTAAGTTTCCTCAATCTTTGCATTTTTCCTTCCTCTTTCCCTCCATTTTCTCTCATGGACTCTAGGGTTATTCTACATGAGTCGTGTTTATTATATATTTTCCTTTGGTTTAAGTGAAAGATAACTGTGTTTTTGGATGGAAAGTCATGTGTTTTCTATTATTCTACATGTTTAATTTAGCTCATGGACAGAAGCCCAAAAACTGAACACGCATACATTATAAATCAATTATTTTTTTCTAGCTTTTCAGCTCCAACACACTTGTAGGTGAGATACAGAATGTAACAGAAATAATACTTCTAGGGGGGTTTTTTTGTGTTTTTTTTGGGGGGCGGTTGTGGTTTGGTTTTGGGTTTTTTTTTGGTTTTTTGTTTTTGTGTGTGTTTGTTTGTTTGTTTGTTTTTGGTGGGTTTTTTTTGTTGTTGTTTTTTTTTTTTTTAATTCAGGTTAAAACTTTTGCTATATATTAAGAGGAGTTTTAATATAAAATTTACTCTGTAGCAGTGCCAGAACATAAACCTTTACTTGAAACTGAACAATGTATAATAATGGAATTCTGATTCACAGCAGGAGAAAAATACTGCTGAAGTAAATAATATTTTTATGAAATACTTCAGTGGAAGTAAGAAGTATTTTTAGGGCAGATAAGAAGAAATCACAGTAGCCAATGAATATTGTGTGAGTCTGGCCATTCCCCCATGCCAAGAAAAGGAGAAAGATGTGGTAGTTTGATTGAGAAAGTGTGCTTAGTTTTTTAACAGTCGACATTAAGCAGCTGTGGGGTTTTGTGCTAAATCTTATTACTAGAGTTAGATTGCTTAACCTTTTTTTGGGGAAAAAATGCATAGAGAAATTGAAGAAAATATTTGAGTTCTTAATACCTCATTGTACATTGGAGAACCATCCTTCTTTCTGTAATAACACATGAAGTGCCATGCACTAGATTGCCTTTTTAATGCTTCAAGAACATTACTTTGCAATGAATGTGTTTCAGAAAAACAGTTTTGCTATGTATTTTATTGGCTGAGTTAACACAACAAATACTATAAATCCAGTAATTACTAATTGCCTCCTCCATTATAATGTAAGAAATGAATCATAAACCTTTTATTACTTTAACAGTGGACTACAGGAAGGATTAATCTTCCAGTGAAGCATTTTTCATATTTACCTGGTTCCTTCTGTTATACTGTACTCATTTTCTCTTCCCAGTCTTCCTATTTAATGCTCTGTAGTGGCCCCTACTGGGAAAGACACGCCTGAAATGTATCAGCAACTTTGGCATCTGGTGATAAATCTATTTAGCTGTTGGTGGTTTAGTAATTACCCCTTGATGGGGAGAGGAAACAAAATTAGGAGGCAATTCTACATAACTTTTTGCTATTCATTGCTCTAGTTGTGGCATGCACACTGCTACATCTGTAATGCACCATCTCAGGGTGCTTAAAACTTGAGTAAAGATGAGCTTGAAGGGAAACTGAGGAATGTGAAGTATTACATGAATAAATGCCACTAGAAGTCAAATATTTATCCAGATTTCTCTTTGAAACCCTTGATTTAACATGCACCTGGATTCATATTGTCTTCATAAAGTAAGATTTGTTAGTAAATCTGGGGACTGTTTTTGAATTTGAAACGTTTACAACAGAATTTTGAATGCTTTTTTCATGTGGTATTTACTTTTATTTCTATTACTATTACTAATGATTTTGAATCATAAAGTCTCTGAGAAGCCATAACTGAGATCTGACTCTTGCTGGTAGGAGATGTACAAACACATTTGAAGTGGCAGCTCCTGCTCCAGAAAGTTTTTTAAGTGTAGTGGAGAAGGAAGAAGTTGTTTAACTACTTTCTAATTAAAGCAGCAGATCTTGCCTTGTTACAAGTTCTATCTGTTCAGTACTGTCTCATTTCAAGTCTAAACACCTGTATGAAATCTTTTACATTACTCACTCTGCACAAGGGATGCTATCCAACATATACAGCCCAAATGGTCCTCTTTAGGATAAAAATTCCATGTAAGCTCCTTATCCGTTTCAAAACTGGACTGATTTGTAAAAGTAATGGGTGACTTGGGGTAAAAGACTATGTTTTGAGGGGTAGGATGAATCTTGATCACCTTATGGCTTCTTTCCATCTTTCTCCCAGCATGATATTGCCTTAACTCTGTAATGTCTTACACATACAAAGATACAGACAGGTGGTATGAAGGACTGAATTATAAATGGGAGTTTCACCTGTAGTACTGATCTTTGATCTCTATTTATCAGTAAAAAGCACAAGCCACTCTCCTATATCTGGTGAATTTACAGAATTTTACAGCTAGACATTGAACCAGAGTCCCAAGTAAAGTACTCACTTCTGGAAGCAGAAAATATTATGAAAAGGGAGTAGAAGACTCTCAGGAAAAAAAAAAGTTAAAGGCTCAAATTGACCTAAAGGAATTTATTCAGAATTACTTTTTACTTCTTCAAATACAAAAATATGTGAGAAATCAAATTAGCTTGAACACATTTGTTTTGTGGCATCTAAGATCAACATATGACAAGGATAGAAGACATAGAGATTGCTACTAGGATACATGTTGCTCTAGAGAGTTTACAATTCAAAAAGTTCCTGGAAACTTCTTCACACAGGAACCTTTCCCCCCTCCCATCCCATCTTTCTGGCTGTGAACGGTCCATGCCCTAGAGTGAACACTTATGTGAATTTGGTAAGGACTGAGGTCTTGAAACCCCATGAGGTGCAACAGGAAGATGAAGTAAGCATGCAGTGTGAATCTGGGTAGGGGTTTAAGATTACAGTATAAACAGTGTTCAGCAACAAGAGAAAGAAAAAAATCCTCCAGAAAGGAGAATGCTGCTTCTGTTGTTGCACTGTACTGTGTTTAGAACTGTACATGTAAATAGAACAAATATTTTCGTCCCTGGTGACCTTTTTTAGTCTGCTGAGATGTGACAATTTTCCTCTCTGAAATACCAATCCCATCTAAATCAATTGCTAGCTTAAATCAAGAGACACATGTGGTTAATCAAGCTGTTCTGTCTGTCTGTAAAGTATGGTGTTATCTACAACTATAGCTTCATTAAAAAGTTTTATGTAAGACATTCATCATCCCCATCACAGCATGCTTTGACTATCCCTAATAGCTGACTGACCATTTCTTACAGACTTTCATTTCTTCACTAAACATTAGTTGATGTAGAGGAGTTTGAGTGAATGTGGGTAATATATATATATGTATATATATAATTTTTTAATATGTATGAAAAACAAACCCAAGTGTAAGCAAGCAACACCCAATGTAAATTTTATGCATGTCTACCTAAGGTTTTAATGACAGCTCTAGCACTGTGTCAGGGTTCAGGTTCATGATCAAAACAGTGATAAAGAACTATCACCTGTCACAGCTGCTAAAAAAAGAAGAGGAAGAAGAAAAAGAAGGAAAGAAAAGTAAAAAGTTTTTGTTAATTAAAAGGATTTTGCCTTAGAATCAAAGAGTCTGTGGATGAAGAAATCTGTAGAAATTATCTAAGGCCGCCTCAACCTTAGCATTTATTATTCAGCACCTCACTCATTGCCCTGATTATAAATATTTAATCACTCAACAACTGTAAGTGCTTGTGTCTTCCTGGAGGACCTGCAAGCATTAGGAAATAAAGGGGGGGGCGGAGCAGGAAGGAGGGGGGACTAGAAAGGCAGAGAGCCTAAAAGATGTGTTGAGATTATGCAGGGACAAGTGAAAAGGTGTGAAGGACGCCACTGAATTGGGTCTTTGTAATCAGGTTGCACGAACACCTGAACACTAATTCATTTTGTTACTATTCACTGGACTTCAAAGCCATATTTTTTATATTGCATGGCAGTCTCTGACAGAGGGTGCCCTTGGAGAACAGGCAGAAAATGTTCTTAATGAAAGCAGAGCCCGGAGCAGTGAGAGGTGCCATCCGTGTACCCTCCTTTGTCTGTCACAAAAAAAGCAGGCTAGCTTGGCAGGCTTTTGGGTCCATCAATAATGCATGAGAAGAATTACATCTACCCTGATGCCAGGAGAAGGGAATGGCAGGGAAGACAGTTGTGTTACACTATCCTGAAAGTGCACTTACTTCCTATATGTCCTACCTCTCCATACAGAACACGTGCTTCTGAATATAGGTTTATAATGTATGGCTTACATGTTCTCTGAAAGAGTGGTGTTACTTTTTGTACCTGTAGGGGTTATGCAGATTTGCATTCAGTGCTGCTGAGGTGCCTGGAGTATGCTATTTCAGCCTGAAATCCTGTGAGGTTAGTTGTAAGATTTAGTTTCATATTATGAGGGGGAAAAAAAAAAGACATTAAAACAATAAGAGGGAAAACCCTCTTTGCTTAATATTTGACATTGTTTGGAGTGTCTCCAACTTGCCTTCACTGTGAAGATTTTGGTTTAGGTATGAATGTATTTCATGTTGTTTTCCTTTGTTTTTTCTGCTCAACACTGGAAAGGAAAATAAGATGTCTTAAGAAGAGTAAGCTCTGAATATATTTTCATGTAAGATGAAGAACTTCGCAAAACGTCAACATATTCAAAGGTACAGCATAAAATTAAGGATACATGATGCAAACTACAATTCTTTTTAGTTTTTCTCTCATAACAAGAGCTGCACCCTTGAGGGCTTATTTCTTCCAGAAAATATTGTGCACTTTTTGTAATTTCTTGTATAAACAAGTCCTCCATAAACACAGTCACCAGTGATTTGCCAAGGCCTATATTTCTTCACAGAAGTTTCAGGGTATAAAGTAGGCATCCTGTAGTTTGGCTCAGCCAGTTCTAGTGGAGATTTTCCAAGAGATTTTTCCCAAAGCACAGGTGAGAGTTAAGTGTTTTCTTACATATTTTGTTCATCTCAGTTCAGTCAAAGTACTGTTCCTGAAGCCTGCTGAAGGAAGGCCTTGGCAAGTGCTTCAGCCTTCAGCTCTGAAGTTAAGACTGAGATGGGTATCACAAACCAAGATCTCCTGTGTCCTACGGTAACTGAGGAAGCCAGAGCAAGCAGTTAAGTTTAGTACATTACACTTATAAAATGTCCATTGAAAAAAGTGAACTGTGTATGCAATGGATGGTTTTGAGAATTTAAGTCTTCCCTGTGTAGGCAAGGGGACTGAACCAAGCATACTGTTCTTGGTAGAACTGGTTGGCATTCAGCCTCTCTGTCCTGACTGTGCCATCTCTCCTGCACAGAGCAGTCCTCTCTTCTGTGTCAGAGATGCAAAATTTTGCATAGTGGAGCCCAATAACCAAGTAAGAGCTTTCAGGGAAGGTATCTAAAAGTATCTAAATGCAAATATTTGTGTTCTTCATTCTAGTTCAGGTGAATGCTGTCCAGAAAGTCCAGAAGTTGTGAGTAGTCTTGTGATCATTAACAATGTCTTTCGGAAAATAGAGAACATGCCAAGGCAGTAAACAAAACCCTTGAAACTACAGTTTAAAAAAAAAAAATAAAAATTCTTTTATTAGGGTTTACATTTTTGTGACTTCTCTGTGAAGGACCAAAGGGATCTTCTGTGAGAGTTATATTACTTTAAAGGGATCGATATTGTCTACTCCAACACAGATAAATAGGAGAGTCCTAAAGTAATGCTGTATCAGCAAGCTGGTACCTTATCATTCTTAAAGTGGAAGATTCATAGCCAGCCCTTTTTACTGTGATTTCACATTTATAACACACACTGTAAGAGAAAGACAATCCATAAAATAATAGAGCCTTCCTCTTAAACTTCCTCCTTCCTTTAGCATGGTTGTTTTGGAGAAATGAGGTTTGAAAGAGTCACAATAAAGGGAAATGTATCTTTACTATGTAACTTCATCATTGTAGGTGTCTGAACTAGAACCTGGGGTGATTGTAGCTAATCTTTCAATAATAGCACTCAACGTCCTTTGCTATTTTATGAAGCACTGGAAGGCTAGCTCACTAGTCCTCTGTTTTCATAAAAATACCCAGAGATGGTACCCCACTGCCAGACTCAAGAATAGTGTGGATATGACATGATTTCCTTTGTTTATAGCACTCCATACCTCACACCGTTCCTGAGAGATTCAGATAAGATATGTGTCCCTCTATCACTGCAGGAGTTGTTACCTGATTAGGAAGCTAACCTATAACCTGTAAATCTTGTTGCAATAATGAAACTTGGCACTGCCAGAGGGTCACCTCCTCCTTCTCTCTTTCTCCTTTTCTCTGTGACTGGGGTTGGCCACAGCCAGAGCTAAGAGCATGCTTCTGCTGTTTGCCAAGCAGTCCCAGGCTTCTGCCAAGCAACTGACTGTTTTGTCTTTGGCTGCTGTGTGTAAAATGGAAGATCTAATGAGACAACATGGAGCATCTGGTTTTGGCAGTTCCTTTGGCACAAACAATTATAGCCACAAGTTGGGGTGTGAATGATTTGTACCTCAAAAACCGTTTTCACCGAGGTGAACTCCTTTGAAAATTCCTTAGTGGGAGCAATTTCTTGGCCCCAGCCCCAGCACATCTCCTGTGCCAAACTCCACTCTTTGTCATCCTCAACCCACCCCCCTACAGTTTCCTTCCAGAATACATCATAGGTGCAAAGCACCATCATTGCTTAAGCAAGTGACCATCTAATGAAAGCCTTTTGAAAAAGCCCCCTAGTCCTGCAGCAAGGGAGACTCAGAGGGACAGACATTCCCCCCTGTGCCTTCTCTAGAATGAATATCCCAAATTGTCAGCTCAGGGATCACCTTTCATTTGTCCTCTGTGAAGATGTTATTGGCATCTGCTCTCTGCAAATAGACATAAGCCATAAACATGCTAATGGCAGACTAGTTCTGGATTCAAATTTGAAGATACAGTTAATTCTAAGCAGTCTGTTCTTCCTTACTTTATCTGGAGGAGTAATACTAATGGGACTTACATATAAGGACATCAAAGGGAAGCTTATTTTGCCTGAATTTAATATACATAAATTTTTTTTTGGACATTACTATTTTCAAGCTGCACTGAAGTACCCAGTGCCCTGAACTCAAGTGGAAAAATATTGTAACTGGTGTCGTGTTAGTGTTTCTTTCACCTATCTTTTCTTTGGTCTTTTTTTTTTTTTTTCCCCAGAGAATAAGGATGACTCTTGCAATACAGTTTTGATAAAGATTATATAAAACAAACAAAAAAAAATCATCTCCACATATACTGTACTTTTCTTAGTAAGATCAGTGAACAATGTGTCATCTTCCTCTCTCTTCCTTTGAGAGATAAAGTGACTCACTACCTTACTTCACTTTAATATTTTACATATACGAAAAGACAGAGACATTAACAAGAGAGTCAGTGAATAGGAATATGAATACTGGAGGTGGAGGAAGAGGGTTTGGAATGATATACAAAGAGAAGTTGAAGTGAAATAATGTTCTGGAGAATAAACATATTCGCTTTTGATGGGGGAGGTAGGGACAAGAGCACTTCTGTTTACTTAATTAGCATGTGGAATACTTTGGAATAAGTTATATTCATTTTGATCCCTTATGAGTTATTATAATAGCTTGGCAACCTAAAAACATTTGGAAATGCCAAACAGTGTAGTGAATCTTTAAAAGAGCCTGTTTGCAATCAATGGTTGTTTTATGTTCCTATTAGAGAATGGAATGATATACGGCATTGCTGCGTAATATACTGTACCCCAGTTTACTGAATTTATCAGAGAAACAAACAAGACCATAATGACTCATAAGCACTGAGAGTAGTAGAGACCTATGTGAGCTTCCAAATAGTTTAGCTAATGCTTCATAGCATATTGTATGCTGAAACATGCTATCATCTTTTCACTCCCTACTTCTAAGTCATTACATAAGAACCCTTTTAGCATACATTATTGAAAAATCTCTATTACAGTCCATCATTTTAGTGAATTTGATTAAACCTCTATGACAGAAAATAAGGTATTATAACACATGCACTTGTATTGCAAAGGTCCTGCTGTAGTCAAGTCTTGGATGCCTTATGTTCAAACGTCCTGAGAAAATAATTTAGTGAGAAATGAACTTAGAGAACTAAAAGCATTTAGATCTGAACAAATTACTGAACAAAATTGCCTTGCCATGAAATCTTAGACTCATAGTCAAAGATGTTTAGTCTACTCTGAATGTTTGATCTATAAGGACTCTATTCAGAGCAAATTTCCACAGTTTTGGCCACACTGACTCCATGAGGCTTCTACAACTTGGCATTTAGAGATCCCTCAGCTTGGTTTTAGAGCCAAATGTTTCTGGGCACTTCTCCGGAGGAGCTTTGGCTCAAGACTTTGGCAAAAGCCACTGACTAGAGCTGGGCAAAGAAGTTGTCATGCCTACCTTTGTGCCATTATACAGGGAAGCCACTGACTGATAATATCAGATCTGCTCAGTCCCTTGTCCTAGAGGGGAATAGTGATATCACAGAGTGAAAGGAGTCCTCACAGGTAGGCTGAGACTACCACAAGGGTGTACACAAATTACTTCCTTATGCTTGCCTGTACTCTGCTAGAAATATTGGAGGGGGCTCAGGCACACGGGTTTGTCACAACTAGCTATAGATCTACTTGTATATACAAATTGACTGGCATGATAACAGATGGTTTTTCTTCTGTGCATTTATCTTGCTTAAATATGGCACTGTCCCTGATGCTGAATGGCTGCTGGCTTCCACCCCAGAGGTGGTTGCCTTTCAGTGTCAGATGAGGGAATAAAATGCTCTAGGACCCTTTGGGAGGAAAGAAGAGCTGCAGAAATATCATGTGTTGCTCATGCAATGCTTGTACAATTTATGGATGCTTTAATGTTGATTTTCTTGTAGACCTTTATCCTTCTGAGACAGTACAAGATCTGTTCTCATCTGGTTCATATGCAGTGGTCTGAAACCACTACACATCAGGTCAGGGAAGAAGTATGGCTTAAGAAGTGATCCCAGGCAGATGCAGAAAGGGAATGCCTTGATGCCTCTACAGAGTCCTCTACCAAATTGTATACAACAAGGCCATATTCTCTGTATAAAACTGAACTTTTCCTGCAGACTAAAACCATTACCATCACTTCTGTTGAAACTTGTCATAATACTAATCTCCTTTTTGGTCTCAGAATCCCAGAGGCAGAGAGAATGCCTAGTAGGAACAGACATGGCCCTTTCTACTGAAACATGGAAAGAAATGGTTGATTCCCTCCCCAAAAACACCAGTATCAGGCAAATGGTACCACATCCTGCCTCTACTTTTTATGTTTCAAGAAGGGCCATCCTTTCCTACATATGAGGCGTCATTCTGGTTGTCTGATGCACCATGTCTCTCAAAGCGTTTACCACAGCGGTGGTGTGTCCCCTAGCTTGTTACCTTTGCCAATGCACCACAGCTGATACTTATGAAGCTCTGGCCAATGCTCCCTGGGCAGCCATTCAGCTAGGGCAGCACCTGCTGGAGGAGGCTGATTTCTGCCTCCTCTGACCCTGCGCAGCGACTGTCTGCATCTTAATCCAGGTGCATACCCATGAGCAATGCTCTCGGGTTCCAAGACTTTGTGAGCAGCTTGTCACTTGATACGTCTGATTACCATAGCTGTACTAGACTTTACATAACACCTCTACATACATGTTGACACCTCACATGATAGTCAGAGAATTTCCCAGACACCCTTTGCAATGTAATGTTGCACCAAATTCATCAAAGCTGGCACAGGGAGACATAAATCATAGCTCCAAACTCTACCCTGGGCATTTGAACTGCATGATCTCCCTAGAAGATAGCCAAAGTTTCCAGATGCTACTGACTTTCATTTTTGGTTTTTCCCACCTGCTTTTCTACCACTGAGCAAGCCCTTAGAGAAGACAGGGCCCCTGACTGTGTATGTTCTAAATCACTGTAGTTTACCAGCTGTGAAGATTTCAACCCTACTGGTGGTTTAGGCCAGGTGCATAAGGTTTGTGGAGTGTAACTGAAGTATTGGACATGTATCAGGTCAGAAAACATTTTCTGCCACCTCAAAGGAAATCATACACAATCAGAACTTTTACTGTCAAAACCACCCAGGCATAGAAACATAGAAATGTCTGGGTTGGAAGGGACCTCTAGAGGTCATCTAGTCAACCCCCCTGTTGAGAGCAGGAACATCCTCAACTAGAGGATGTTTGCTCCATCATTCCCCTATGGCAATTTTACTAGTTATACTTAACATAAATAAAGAATATTGTCCTTTATTGTTCATCTTACATCCTCCTTTCAGTCTTATCCTGTTTTCAGTTTTGTCTTTTTGTTTAAAAAATGATCTTCTTTTCATCTATCAACTGTGTGCAGGATTGTGAATTCCATTTTCATATTCTTAAATATCAAGTATGCTTTAGACTTTTCCATTATTTTTACATGTAGGTCTCTTCTGATCATTTATATTTTTTGTTGTTCCATATGGTATGATTTCCTATCAATTGTCCAGGACAGAAAGTAATAATTCCATTTGTGTGGAACACCACAGTTATGTAAGAAAGGACTATGACATTATTGTATGACAACCTATGAAATTATTTTTCTATATCTTTGACCCACAGTTGACTTAGTCCTTGTTTGCATATTAATTCTTATCTTTCAGCCACTACTCCTAGATCTTCCTTTTGGATCATTTCTCAGAAGATGTTCTATCCTTGCTGTATTTCTTGTATCCAGCTGTAGTGCTATACATTGAAATGTTTGGAAATTTCTTGTTTAATCTCTATTCATGTTGTTATAATTAAATCATCTAAATCTTCATTCCTCTCCTCTACATCTCCTGAACATTTAGTATCATCCTTAATTTTGTCAATGTGTTGCTTAATCTGTGTTTGAGATCATTAATAAATATGTTAAATAAGACCAAAGGCTTATCCCTCCAGTGCCCTGGTAGGCACCACTCCTCAATCGTTACTGCAGTTTATCATTACCCTTTCTTTGCAGTCATGTTTACCTATTTATCCATTAATGTTTGTTTTCAATCCACATAACACTTTTCTTCTCCAAGCCAACTTCAAGTAAGTTTTCAAGTAAGGTTCTGTCAGACGCTGTATCAGATGTTTTTCTAAAATCCCAGTACATTATAACTGCCACTTTTCCTTCATCAATTAATTTTGCCACTTTATCCAAATACACTGCTGAGGTTGTCTATCAGATTAAGGAGGAATTTTTCAAAGGGATCAGGCCTGTACTCCATGTTCATGCAATTTGCATATATTAAAGGTATAGCAATATTTTTGTGCCCAAAAATAAATTGCAAGGGTAAATCAAAATAATTGTTTCACTACCATCTTATATGCACCAGCTTCCAATATTTAGAGGACAAATACCTAAAGTTCTACCTGGAAGTCAACTGCATATGTAAACACTGGCAACTGAAAAACCAAAAAGCATGTCAGAAAATCTGAATAATTTTACCTATATTAGTGTCTTTTGATCATTGAAAGAGTATCCAAAGGCATAACTTTTGTTGCTTAAAATTGAAATGCATAGCAAAAATACTAGTAGAAAGTTGTTAGCAGAAAAGAAACATCTGATGACATACTCATTATTACAAGAAAGTTCTTATATTTAATTACTGTGCTTCTGTTGTTAGTTGGATGATTAGAGACTTTTTGGACTACCTTTTTGGAATATTTCTAAATTTTATTTAGTGTCAATCCAGAATTCTAATAGAGTAAACTAATTAAACTTTTAAATTATAATTGTTGTGAACACCAATCTTTCTATATTTAAAAATAGTAATTCTTTTTATTTTCTTTAGTCTACGTGATTTCCCTAACCTTTCATAAAATATTTTTAGAATTACAGTAGCTTAATATATTGGTCAACTAAGATGATCTGTCATCTACTTTATTTTGGAATCTTGACACAGTGGAAAAAGAAGAAACTTCACTATGTTTTCCTTTTTCAAAAGGATCTTGACTATCCTGGGTAAGAGGTTTGGTCAATGTCAGAACACCATGGTAATGAGCCTGACTTTTTCCAGTTATTACAGCCACATACTTCTCTTTAACCCATTGAGAAAATGATCAGAAAATTGGCCAATCCAAATTGTAAGGAGATTATTTGGTAGGGTTCTACTCTCTGTCCAACCAACCATTTACCCATTCATCTGAATCTCTAAAACTGCTGCCTTTTTCAGCACTTAGAAGCATCTGAGTTTCTTTTCTTTCTTGCACTGCATATGATTAGGGCTAAGAAAAACATGTAGTGCTAAAGTGGCAGTACAGACTCAGAGGAAAACCTGTCTCCAAAGAGCTGTCACGTATCATTTTGTCCAGGCTGCTCATCTAAACTCACGGAGCTAAATTTATTCCTGTTATAACTCCATGTCTTCACTGCAATTTTGGCCCCTTATGCCTTCTTTCCACTCCAGGGGAAGTATTTCTTCCCAGTGTATGAACATTCACTGCGGTATCTCCACTGATCTCCTCTTTTTTTTATGTAGTCTTGGGAACTTTTATTGCTTGTGAGAGAATATCTTGTAGCCAGAAGACTCATTCAGAGCTTATGCAATTACTAAGGCTTGAGTACTACCTTTTTAAAGTGATCAGTAGGTTCATCGGTGGCATTCAATCTTAAACTGGATAACATCAGCTTTCAACCAGAGAGTAATGAGCTACTGACCTATCTGCAGTGACTGCTAAAACAGAAGGGATCTATAATATTAACTATAGATCTGAGCAAGCTGAAAGGTGGAATTTTTAAATTTATCAATGATAAATAGGAATATTTCCTCTTCTCAAAAATATTTAACCTAATTTCACACTGAATCAATGTACTAGATCTAGAAGGTTAAAATCACAGAATATGAATGACCATCTACTATGACTTGTAGAAATTCTATAATCTCCTAGCAATATTTGAGATGCACAGTGATCTAGTAAATCCTTTGTACTAGGAAATAATCATCCCTATTATTGCAAGTTTGTTCCCATGGTAAAAAGAAATATGGTAAGGGGTATTTGGGGAGATAAATAAACACACAAAACACACACACACAAAAGATGAGAAGTGAACAGCAGTCATTTCTTATAGAAAGATGTGGTGTTTTAACACAGAAAGCAACATAACTCAAACCAATAGGTAGGAAAAACAACTCTTGGGAGAACTGCAGTAATGGCGAGTGCCATATGAGTGAATGAATGGAAGATTTTTAATTCCACTCCTTCAGTACTTCTACAGCTTTGAAAATCTCAACCAATTAATATCAGAAATGTGATTTTTTTTTTAAATTCAAATAAGAATAAAAAGTAAATGAATAATTTACTGATTTTTAAAAATAAATAATAATAATAGAACTTACCTAGAAATCCTTTACTTTCATAAGGGAAGGCAGGAACACTTCAGAATTTTAGACAAGGGAATTACTGTGTATTCTCATCAAAGTCCTAGGAAGGTACTCAGCATTGCCTTTCATTTATCAAGGACCAGATTTTGCCACTGTCACTCTCACTGAGGACTAGCTTATTCCACAAGTGATCTATTTGACTCAGTGTCAGAATTTGCTTCTAATTAAGGATGTTCTTGTGATTAAAGCACAAGGTGCATGTCAAGAGACTTGTCTTTTATGTAGGTTTGTGAAAGTCAGAAACTACTTCCAATCCAAATGTTAAAATCTCATATCAATGCAGAATGCCTCCCTTCTCTGTTGCCAAAGCTGAAAAACAAAGACTCTGATTTCCAGAGGCCGCAGCATTTCTCAGTATGGTTAAACTCAAAGGGAAAAGTACTGAACTGTGGGTACATACATCATCATTTGTCACTTGAGAGTAATTTCAAGACTTTAAGTACCAGAAACACAGGCTGCTGGCTGAAGTGGTAGAGAAGAAATAGCACTGAGAAAGTAACTGGTAAGATATAAGAAAATTCTATACCCCAGACTAATGTAAACCTGTGAAAATATGTTTATGATCATCTGTGTCTGAGTTTGCTTTTTTTTTTTAATGGTATTAATAATGCAACCCACTACAGATATGTTTTCAAATATATTTCACCGTGTTACTTATTTTATTGAAATATCTGAATATCCAGTGTTGTATTGAGTTGCAGGCACTTTAGGACAGAGACTGGTTTATGGCTCTGGAATTACACAGCTCAAGTATGAAAAACTGTAGGCTTGACTGAGACTGATACTGCAATAGAACAAATAATAATTTTGTTATTTATTATTTAGATCTACTTTTAATTAATATAAGCAGTACAAAAAGGAATATATATAAAAAAAATATACATATATATATATAAATAGTAGTGCTAGTAAGTTTGTTCTCATTAACAGCCATTCCTGAACAGGATTTGCCCCTGCAAATGGCTGTTCTGTGTATCTCATAGACAGAGATTTCACCCCTTGCTCAGTATATGCTACCTCATAGTTGCAGCTTCACTCAGCAGCATTTTCAGCTTCAAATGAAAATGGTGAAACCTAAAAAAGGGGTTGGAAGTATTTAAAACATCCTTGTAGCCAGAAAATTGATCATAGATCATAGAGCTAGGCAAATCTGCATAAAATGTAAATTGAAAGATAACATGCATGAACAGGAGACAACATGCTTAATGTGCTGAAAGGATGTAGTTTGTCTTAGATATATCATACTATGGGCTGATTAATGACTTTGACTTTTCAGTCTCAGGATCTGTTTGTAAAACCAACAGAAGTATTAGGAGATCATTGATTCTCCCCTTAGCTGATGGCACTGATTATCAAACATTAGCATGCTGTCAGTCTTTATTTATACCTCTTCAAGAATGAAGCATGGAAACCAAATAACCTTGAACTCTCCTTCAAGATCCCATTAAGATACAGTAGCATACAAGCTACAGGTAAACACTATGCATGCCCTGAAATGAAGAGATTCAATATTCCGTGCTAAGTCACATTCCAAAGGAATGAAATAATTGGTGGGTGGGAGGAAGGGAAGAGATAGTCATAAACATATAGCGGGTTAAATTTCCTAAACACTACTACATTCAAGCAATAGAATATACTGATGGGTATCTTCAGTCTCACATGCTGGTATGAGTTCCACTGTTTTATAGATTTAATTCACCTTATTAGACTGTTGTTTATTCAATTGAGTCTGTAGGTGTCTAACTATAGATCTTACATATTTAATTACTTAATTTATAGGCAGGGTATCAGAAGTACTTTTAAAAAGATATTTCTGATATCTATTTCCTTCCCCATTACATTACTGAAATACTGATAACCAGTTAAAAGTTATCTGTCAAAAACACAAATAGGAATTAATTTCCCAAGATCTACTGGATCACAAGATACTTTCTGTTAATAGCAGATCACTGGAATCTTGAAACTTCACTCCTAAAACAACCCTATCTTTTGATGCTATCTCTTGAACAAAGGAAGTGGCCACTTAAACTACATATCCACTGGGACAAGTTTACAGTGAAGAAGATGTATCAAAGCTACATCTAGATACACTGTTGGAAAATATATGCATGTATAAATTTTTGCTGAACATAGAGATGGAGCCCAAAGGAAAATAGAAGTGCTGGTCTTGATCTGTAGAGTTCTGCTCCTTTTCTTCCACATTTGCTTTCTTTCATCAGGACAATTTGAACATGCGAGTTTTCTTGGCTCAAGCTTTGAAGATAAAGCAGTGCCCTAGGGACTGTGGTAAAAAATAAGGTCTTGATTAGTCATCAGGCACAAATTGACCAGCTTCCAATCGTATTTATTCCACAATATTTCATTGGAGAAGCAACTTGCTAACGTCATTTCTAAGTCATAGTGCTTTATTTTTACTTCCCACCCCCCCCAGTTTGTGAGGATGCAACTGTATTCGGCCATTTTAGCTCAAAATAATTATTATTTCCATTGTTTATTTATTTTATTATTCCATAAATTTATTTCACCATCTATATGCAAACATTAATGGCCTTTATTGACATTTGATGTAATTAAAACCTGAATTCCTCATTAACTGGTCTGTATTTGAAGCAAAGAATGATACTGTAGCAGATATTGACCTTTTACCATCCATTCTTTCTGTTGTGACTTTCATATGTCACCACAGTCTCACAGTTGAGACAGTTCACTGTAGTAGAGTTTCTGTCCTGGAGCCTACACAAAGGCTTTGAGGACTCTAAAGCCTTGATCCCAGCTTAATATGAGGGAACAGTGATCTGATGGCTTAAAGAGCCTGATCCATTCCTATCTTTCTGAACTGGAGTTCAGGGTGACTCAGAGAAAAGGATAATGAACATACAAGCCTTTTTTTCCAGCGGCAGAAAAACAGCAAGAAGTGCTGACTAACTCTTGATTAGCAACTGCAGTGGAGTGGAAATAAAAAGCTTTTGTACACACAAAATTGTACCTGTTTAGTTATTGGGATCTTTCCATATTAAACGACTTCAGACTTATCAGTGCGTGCATGCCCTTAGTCTGCACTGAAAGTCAGCTTAGGTAGGTCATATTAACTTTCATTTTCCATGTGTAAAGTGCATATATGAACAGAGGTTCCAGAGCCTAGTGTGTGCCTAACAACTTCTTAAGCCATGACAATTTGATACCAAGCCAGCTGCTGGCTGAGCTTGGTATCAGCCAGTCTGACCTGATCCCTCAGGTCTTACATTGATCAGATTTTGGTAAGTCTCAGGCCCTTGTTCTCAAGACTTAGAAATTAATTAGTGCCTGGAGTGGTACTGTACGACTGAATGATTCCAGATGGTCACTGCAACAGGGCTATTGAAATAAACATTCATGAAAACTACACAATGGGATATCACAAGGTTTTATTTAAACTGTAAGTGTAAAGATTAAAGCTCTGTTGTTTGGGGTTTTCAGTCATATAATGGAGTTTTTTCTATGTACAGTACTTATCTTGTCTCTATCTCTATAGTCTTTGAGCACCTCCCAGGCTTTGATGTTTATCTCTCTCATAATACCTCTGTGTAACATTATTTCTACCTCTATTTTACAGAGTAACAAGAAGCAGGATAGGGTCCAAGGTTACACAGGACAGAGTGCAGTTTATGGAGGAAGTGAATGGTGACCTAGGCTTAGAAGACTACCCGTTAGCCCTTCTGCCTTTGTTTTCATGCATAGAATTTGAGACTCTTTCTATGTTTCTCTTTGAGACTGATCACTAGAAAGGACAGGAAGATATTTGTTTAAAATTTTATTCTAAAAAATCATAACAAGGAAAAGAGGGATTTGAGAGGTAAGCAAACTTATCATGGGAATTCATCAAATCAACATGTTAAAGAATAATTTTTTTCAACTCAAAAAATGAAGACAATCTGCGCATTTCATAATTTGGAATTGTTTTACAAAACAAACAAAAAGAAAGATAATATACGGGGGGGGAAAGAACTTTACATGAAAAGTTCAAACTGCAAGAAGGTCAAACAAGGACAGCTCTTTTGTTGCAGTTTTGTATGTTCTTCTGCATGTTGCATTGTTGCATTTCTGAGTTTCCCTCCTCCTTTACAACTCTGCAATCCTCCCATTAACAGTGAGAGAATCACTTCCACTCTTTTCCACTGAACCACATTAATTTCCCTTTGACATAATGAATTATTATGCATCCTCTGAATGGTTAAAATGTTAAATAGGCATGAATTTTGACCGTCCGTTTGTTATTACTCTGACTTCTCTTTATAGGCTTTCTAGAAACACCAAAATGCTCATCTCAAATGACTCTGGACCTTATTTCTCTCCATAATGGAAAGATCTATGTAGCGAGAGAGAATCAGAGAAATAAAAGATTCCATCTCTTGTATTTGGGGCAATGTTTTCCCAAGATCATAATTTCCATGTGGGGAAATTATGAAATGTCTCATTTGAGAGGACCACTCTTTTAAAGACATTAAAAGATCTTTATTCTCACGTATCTCTTCTTGGAACTGCTTCAACTGTGATTTGCAGCAAGACTGCTCAACATATGAGCAAATATATCCACTCAGATTAAAACCTATCAGTGTACCAGTATGTAAAATTATTTAAAATGTGAAATTCTTCCAAAAAAGTTGAACAAATGTCTGACATAGGTTGATGATAGGAAAGCATTCAAGGAAGTTGATGCCAGAGGTAAAAGTTGTATAAGTCATAGTGGTATCTCTGAACCACAAGCATACAAAAGAGTAGAAGATGAAGCAGCAGATAAAGTGGTTTTAAGAGAGGAAGGAGAATGAGCATTCACTCACCAGCAAACTTACAAAGGATAGATGAAGTGCAGGGATTCACTTATTCTGACCATACTTTGGGACATGATGTAGTTGTATCGGCAAAACACTGAGCTCTGTTCGGTATCTCCTGCCTATTAGCATTGTTTTCTTCAAGCTCATTGCTGCTCACTTGAGGGCATGAGCAAATGAATGTAGACCTTGGTGTATGCACAAAGCAAGCCACAGAGAAAGTTCTCAATGGGCCATGCGCTATGTCCAAGTATCATACCTCCACTTCTGTCAGTTAACAGCTGTGCTTTAAGCAGCAGAGCCTGTGGGAACTCCAGGGGTTGGAGGAGGTGTTAAATTTTTCACAGACAAGGCACCATGAGGGTAGTGCCTCTCACCTCCCATTGAATTCCTGGAGGAGTCACTGAGGTGAGATACTCCTGAGCATCAGTGAGTGGCAGCAGGCTTTCCTGATTTCCTATTCCAAGCAAGACCTGAGCAGAATTCAAGTAAAACTGTGTTTCAGTGGAGTAAAATACAACCAATATGATGACCGTTCTTCTCCTACTTTTGTGCAAAGCAGAACTTTGTATCTAAAAGAGATTTGTGCAATATACTCAAAATAGCACCATATCCAACTTCTCATCCCTCATATACACCGTTGAAGAATATAGATATATGAAATCTGCTAATTTATAAGAGACAGAAGGAAAGAGCGTGTTTGGAAAGGTTGCAGTCACCTAATTACATGTTCTCCAGGCTATGCGTAGTTTGCCAGACTGTAAGCACATAAGTGCATCAAAGATGTCACTTTTGTCTTAATGGTGAAGGGTTAATATCAATTTGTTTTCCTGCTCAAGTGTTTCAGGGACAAGTATATGCAAAGCTAATAGAGGAAAAGATAAAAGAAGCTGAATGTGTGAGGAAAAGAGGAGGATGAAGTGATGGAAATTAGGAAGATGTTTTGCTTAGCTTGCTTTTATCCTTCACAGCTCTGAACACAGGGTAAGTATTTTTCCATCTAGATGTCTGTCCAAACATCAAAAAAAGGCACAACTGAGCTTACCAGAAATAATGCTTTCAAAAAGTTATTTAGTAGTTCTTAGTTCAGAGATGTGGCCAAATTTCCTTGAGGAGGAAATAAATTCATGATGAAAGTGAATGACAGCAAGTTACTAGCAACTCATATAACACTAATTATTTAACCATAATGTCAATGGTATATAGCCAATGTTAATATCATGTAAACGTCCATAGTAGCTATATTCCAAAAAGGCATAAAGAAAAGGAACTAACTAAACCTGTTTGTCACTGTACTAAACATGAATGCCACGTGTTAAATGTGGTCCTGATCTGCAGACTCCCCAAAGAAAACAATTGAAACATCTCTTATTGAAGTCAGCAAGGGTACTCATGTTAAAATGTGTCATGTGTTTAAGTATTTCAGTCTGCAATGTTTAAGAGCAGGTCGTCTACATTTGCCAGGTGAGCCCATCTTTTCCTCATCATTCTTTGTATCCTTTTTGTGGTTTTGGGGTTTTTTTGCTTGATTTCATCACCTACCTAGGTTTGTAGCATCTGCAAAATTAAGGTGTGGGAAGGATGACTTGCTTTTGTGTGTTAAGGGGGAACAAATAACTGAGAGAATATTTATTACTTCTGAAATAATAACATCGAGCCCTTCATCAAATGCCATCACTTCTTTTAATAAAATTAGGCCAATGAGATATGGGATTAGGACTAAGTGTATCTGGTTTATGGACGAGAATCTGAGGACTGGTAGTCCTAAAGTCATGTCTCCACAGTGCAGTTGAGAGGCACTTAAACAAGCAACCCAACCAGCACAGAATAAATTGTTGTATTTTAAACTCAGTCCTATACAAAGTTACAAGGTCCTGCAGGTAGGATAGCCCCTACTGGCACTTAAGCTAATATTTCCTAATGAAGTAAATTAGCTTCAATGTCCCACTGATTTAGCAATATGGGATCTAGTTCTGGACCTAGTAGCATGAAGGCATACTGAAGTATCCTCATTCTGACCCTGCATTGCATAGCCATGTGCTTATGTGGAAAGACTGTAAAAGCAACAGTCACTGATTTTGAATGAACACTTGACTACTGTCCCACCACTGCATAAGGCTGACTGAACACATCACAGGGATAATGACTATTACTTACATTGCAGAGCCTGTGCAATGCATCTGTGTTCATAACAACTTCCTCATCTGCAGTGTGAATGAATCCAGACCACATTTACCATGTGGCACTTATGTTTAGGACAGTGAAAAACAAGGTTCCAGAGAATCAGGTATCATACCTGAGGCAAAATTGAGTCCTGGGGCAGCTGAGATCATGACATCTGAAGTGTACTTGGTTCATGCCACAACTGGGCATAACAGGTCAGAGGCTGGAAAGAGTTTTGAGATGACATACAGATACATATAATACACAGTCTCTCCGGCAACCAGAGAACCAAGGAGTCTAATTCTGTCCCGCAGACTGAATAAAGGGTGTTTTATCTTCGCTGCAGCATACTCCTTGGCAAGACGGACTTTAGTTACAGGGTCAAACAGCTGTCACATATTGCACAAACCTACAATGGGTAATGGATACAGTTATACTTCATGTAGATTAGTCACACCCAAAGAAAACTTGCTTTTAAAGTGCGAATGAAAACCAAACACATTCCTTTGTGCTTTTTTCTTTTTCTTTCTTTTTTTTTTTTTTTCTGAATGACCAAAATGATCATATTAATATTGTTCTTCAAAAAAAGAATGTGCTTATAATGCTTCTATAAATCCTGCCTGGTTTCCATTGCAAGCACAGGGAACCTTAAAAATTATTTCAAGACACAAATCAAGTTAAGAACTAGTATTTGAAATGGATAAGAATCTGTCTAACACTTTAACTAAGAGTACAGTACTATACACAAAGTGTAATGCAATAGCTCCCTTATTTATTCCTGTTTTTCAGAAAGCAGAAACTGTTCTTGCCATGCATTACCCTATTATGTTCTTTCCTGGGAACCTGAGACCTTTTGAATCTATCTTCTGAACCATTTTAATATGCAGCGGAACAAAAGGATCACAGTGTCACTGATGAATACATTGTAAAGCCAAAGCCATAATTACAAATAGCAAATGGAAAATGTATGCATATATAGAGAAAAAAGCACCATATGCAAGCACAAAAATAATATTTTTTCACCATATTTATGTTATTTAACCCTCTTTCCCTCCCTTTTTTTTCCCTGACTCCTCTCAAAGAAATCTTTCTTTCAATAGTCTCTTCAGACATGGAAAAGGACACCAAGGGGAAGGAAGAATCAGCTTTCATTGATGCTGTGACTAAGGGCCATGATCTTGGCCTAGACCCCTGACCCTCATGTCTGTAGCATTATACACAGTGTCTGATGTGATCAGAACAACCTTGTTATTCAACTTTTGTACTGTGCATATTTAATTTCAAAACACATTCCAACGGCAGCGGGGAAAAATTCACCCTCTTTTAAGTGTATGATTCACCAGCTCTTTAGAGTCAGTTGGTGGCAGATGGGCAAGTGTGAAAACTTCTATTTGTGATCTCACACTATATAATGAGCACAAGCCACCACTGGAATCTCAGTTTCTGCACGGAATGCCCTATGCAGTCACTTCACTCTTAGAACTGTTTCTCTTAAGTTATACCACACTGGGAGCTGTGCCAGGAGACCTGGACACGATCACTGTGCCCCACAAGCATCCTAAGGAGCACCTCAGACTTTCTGAGGCTTCCCTGAATGAGGCCTTTGCTAAGTCAGAACATTCTGCTGCAGGGCAGCCTTTGCACTTTATGCCTTGGAGGGCCTGGCACCTAGGCTCTACCTTTCCACCTTGGGTGTTCCTTTATCAGACCATTCATAGCATCTGCTCTCTGCCATTGTTTATCAGCTGCACTAAAAAGTGGCAGTCCAGTTTCTAAAGTGCTTCTTTTTGCACAAAGTAGTCACAAACTCTCCCGCAGTCTATAAAACAGTTTCCACCAGAGCAAAGTATCCAGTTTTACCTGGGAGTGAAACTTCTTCGTGTACAGCCTCTGTGACTCAAGACCTAACTTCCAGATGAACTTTTAACAGAAAAGCTGAAAATAATGAGATTTCTAAGGATACTTCATGGGAAGAAATTTTTCAACAGTCATATCTTAAAAGACTATCATCATGTTACTTGGTCCTTAAACCTGAAGAATACAAACCCTCTTTTGTGCAGTTTGTCCACTAAAAATTAATTTTTTCCAGTTCTTATTTAAATTTGTATAAATTAGTATAAATTTGACCAATAATGGGACATGAACAGTTCTGAAATTGAAAACAATTCAATCATTTATGTTATTATTATTGCTGGTAATTATTACTGTGCATTGGTTTGTACAGGCTAATCAGGAATTAGAATTCAATTTTGCAAGGCACTATACAAATAACAAAGAGAATAGTCTCCACCCTACAGATCTTGACATTCATGGTGTCTGATAGGATCAAAAGAATTTAAGTAATAAATAAGGAGAATAAAAAAGACTATAAAGGAAGATATTATGGCAGCTGCAGCTCAGCTTGTTATGTAATCTGCCCAATTTCAGAACAGGAAGTTTTATTTTCTTTTTCTGATGAAGACTTTTTCTGATTGAAGACCTTGCTTCCAATTTTTGGCAAGGACCAGAGACCTAATCTTGTGAAGTGCTGAATGCCTCCTGTGATATCATCATTCCCTTAGTGACAGCCCCCAAAGTAGAAGGACTAAAAATACTGTAAAGAAGAAAGAAAACAAGAGGTGATGGAATTCTTGTAACAAGGCAAAAATTGTTCTTGAAGGGTTTTCAGCCCAGTTAGGCAGCTTTTGGCTACAAAAACAAGGTTTAAGGAGGTGAAGTGCTAACAAGGTTTAACATCTAGGGCTTTGGGTATATGTCCAGCATGAACTGACTGCACTCTCTTAATGTATGCCCAACACATTTCTTGATATGTTTTCTGAAGATCAGTATAGGGCAGTAATAGATTAAACATCTAATACAAATTATAATGATGGGTAACTCTAAACACCCAAAAGAAAGACTTCTTTACATGGACAATTTTTAGGAATACTATTCGCACGACAGGAGGAAAATGAATTATTAACTCATCTGAAAAAATGTACAAGTTGTAGGACATCACTGAAAATATCTAGTAAGCTCATCTATCATTACATTAACCATTACATTGTAGTTCTTGCAACTTAATGGAAGCCTCTTTTGGGCTATGTTCTTTTCCTTATTGTTGAATCTTATGTTCAAAAACCATGAAATATTATTTCTGCTTTCCTCTGTTATTATTTGTGGTTGCACCTCAAATGCATGAGGTGCTTTTTATACAATTACAGCAGTTTGTCTCTAGGGATTTTAATAATAATAGTAAGACCAACAAAGAGACCAGAGGAAACAGAAGTTAAATGAGACCTGATGGTTCTTTTCACTTGTTTGAATTAGGGGAATTATGCTTCTTCAGTCCTTGCCATTAAGAATGTAATTTGGCTGGATTAATTTTAAAATTAGAAAGATATCATGTCAGACATCATCATAATTCTGTCTTTGAGATAAAGTAATTCCTCTTAAAGTTTACTATATCATGCAGAGACAATGTGCTATATCTTCAGGGATAACAGATTAAGGTTCAACACATGGTTGAATAAACCAGTACGTTTTAATTGTAGATTTTCATCCTTTTTCTTGTTTTCATGCTACACACAATCAAACTGTAAGTGTTTGTGTGGTCTTGAGTTATCAGGGGCCCTAACTGGAAAGCCAGCTACAAACAGTCCCTGTGATGCCTCGTGTTTGTAATCCAGACTGGTTCTGGGCTGCCAATAATTTGATCTCACCTCCAGTTTTCAGTTAGTGCGGAAGTTAAAATAGGTATTTTTATTTAATTAAGATACACAGATTATGAGTAATACCAACATTATTAACAAATATTTTTGAAGAAAGAGAAAGCAATGTGCTCTCTCTCTTACGCTAAAAAGCCTTGGCCCAAAGCCAGTTATTATTATAAGCTGGCTGAGATGACATGAAGCCAAAAAGCTGATAATTTAGCATGAAGCCAAAATGTATGGCTTTTCTCCCTTTCCCCTCTTTCAGTTATAGCTTGTGGGTGTGACAAACATTTCTACTGCCCAAATTTTCAAAACTGCTCATGGATCAAGTGTGTGTATGTCTGTGTGGGCAGGGGTGGTGCTGGGGAAGATCTGCCATGTATTGTGTGTTTAGAAAAGGATGTGACACCCTGTTTATAATCTTACAAAAGTTCAGCTGCTGCCTCATTTTATTTAGTGAAGCAGATGACAAATTCAGATGTCCTCTTCCTGGGTCTGATTTTCTTCTTTGATACTTGAGAGAAATTGCTTGGCTCAAGGAAGTATAAGACTGTTGTCCTCTAGGTACATCGATGTCAACAGCAGGTCTTCAATAAGCTCAGCATTCAGCAGAGAATGGGATGACAGCACATCCAGACTTTTAGACTTTTATCTTGTTTAGCTCTGATTCCTTTGTCCCAGACAAACGGAGGTAAGTTCAAAACAGCATTGCTACTGGCCCCGCCACACCATGCATGGTGGTCTGATACAGGAATGGCATCTGCCAAATCAAGAGGGAGGACAGGGCAGAGCAGCTTCCTGAACCTGGAGCAATGCCATGGTAACACATAGTCACCTGCTTGCCACAGTGGCTGCAAGATCAGCTTTGGGCAGGGATCCTATAGCCAAAGAGGTAGACTTGATGCAAGCATTTCCTGATTTGTCCCTCCCATTTCCTCCTCTGTAGAGTTTGTGTGAACAATGATGGTTATGTCAGCAAAAGTAACTGACAGCAGGAACAAATTTAGAGGATGGGAGGCCAAATGAGAGATCAGTAGACAAGTTTCCACACATTAGAAAACTGTGTACCTGCAAGTGACCTGGAACAAGCATATCACTCCTATCAGCTCTGCCCACCTCAGGTGTCTTTTACATACCTTTCCTTCACGAAGATCCTGAGCAAGAAAAGGCTTCCTAAAATCTGGGAAAAAAAAACAAAACCAAAACAAACAGAATATAGCACACTAATTGCTTTCCTCACCTACAATGATCTTATCCAGAGCTTTTTCACTTCTTCACTGACTGTTGCATGGTCTTCTACACAAGTCCTCACAAGCATATATTCTGAGTTTACCAGTGAATTTCAGCTGAAATGAGTTAACAGGGTAATGTGTTAACAGGCAGAACAGCAGCTTAGAGTGCAACTAGAAGAGTAATTAACTAGAAGATCTTTAATATAGACAAGGCTTCCATGATACTTTGTCTTACAAACTTTACTTCAGTTGTACCTATGCAAGATTTAACTGGCAGCCACTGTGTGGACCCAAATAGTGGGGTAATATGTTGAACAAATTAAATGATAACATGGCAAAACACTGTCTTTGCAGCCTTCTGTCTCTTGCCCAGTCTAAGAGGCCCTGGAATAGAACAGGGTTTAAACATGCTTATCATTGCACCAGCAAGCAGACAGAATAGGTCAAAACTGTCCTTTCATCTACTTTGGCCTTCTCAGTGTGGTACATTTCTGTGAACAGTACCCAAGAGATGCAGGGGCTTAACGAAGTAACGTAGCATGAACATGCAGGTGACTGGATCTCACACAAGTCATCACATATGTGGTTACCAAATGCCCCTGCTCCTGTGACAATGCATGCATTATGCATAGGAGCCAGCTGGCCATTTATCTGAGCAGACACAAAGAGAACTTCAAATGGCTCTTAAGTAAATGGAGATGTGAAAGACAGAGTCTACATGAGACAATACATTTTCTTTATTTCTTTTTTTCAAGCTAGTGATGGATATTCATTGGAGATCTAATATAAAATAACCCGTTCATCCAGCTTGCATAGTGAAGGTACCCTCCAGATGAAAAATTATAGCTAGCTATGCATGACTAGAAACTCATATGTCTTAGGACCAGATTCCAGCTTGTGGATAATTATTTAATGCAAGTTAATATATTATTTCTTGCAAATCAAATACAATCAAATAGAAAAGAACTTCATGTCCAGGTTCTCAGTGAGATTGTCTGTGCCTCTTAAGTGTATCAATATAATATCAGGTAGCAGCAGGACCGTGGTAGCAATACCAGACACAGATTATTATGATGAGGAAGCATAATCATGGCAATTTGATGGGGGACCTTGGGACTTATTCTCTGTTACATTACTCCCACTTTTAAACAGTGCAATAGTTATGAGTATATTCCAGTTTAAAACTGGAGTGATAGACTACAAAAAAGGTATGAACTCTGGAGGGTCTAATGACTTTATTTTTCCAGTGCAGAAAAAGAGTGTGTTTTCCTGTAGACAAATTCCAGTTACATGATTACAAAGGATAAATGCCTGAGTAAGAACTGCAGTCTTTGGTCTCCAGGAGGTGGGCCTTGATTCAGCAAAGTGCTTAAGTACTTGCAGAATGTTGAGTAATGAGCGGCTTCATGACTTAAAAAAAGGTCTAACTATAGAAGATGTGGTTTAGTGGTTGAAGGCAAGATCTGGGATTCAGGGCTTTATGCATTCTGATCCCAGCTTTAGTGGTCTCTGTGGTCTTCTCTATTTTTAATGTGCAAATAGTAATCCTTAACTCATGAAAAGTGCTAAGCTTTATTACATAACAACATGGTTCACTTTTACTTTTGCTATTGTTCAGTCTTTCCAAGTGTTATACTTAAACCCAAATGCTCTGAATTTGTAACTTGCAGTATGTCTCTGGTTCATGTCTGGTATTGCTCTTGAACATTTTGTGAAAAGGATAAAGGAATGCTTCCCACTGGTAACTCTGCAGTGCATGGTAGGGTTCTCCAGTTATCCAGGCAAATCTGAGAAGGGCAAAGAAATACACTTTTCCTTGAACAAAAACATACAACAGGTTTCTGGCAGTTTTACTGGCAACACTGTGAAACACAAGGATCGATCAGAAAAGACTTGCTCACTCCATAAAGAGCTCTTATATGAACATAGGTATCTCCAGAGCAAATTCCCATCCTTTTAAGACTAATTCATATGGTAAGGGAAATACGGGTCACCTCTGAGCACTGGAAATGATTCTCTGTTATCTGTCATCATTTCAATTAGAAAATATCTGTTAATGATCTAACAGGCTGCTAGTGTATATCCTAGTTTCATTCTACAAAGCCTGCATTAGAAGCCAAGGACAGAAGAAAAAGTTTTCTGTACCTGTGCCAGAACTTTTCTTTTGATACCCAAAATTCTTTGGACTAGAGTTGTTTACAGTACAGGTAACACCAACATTCAGTGACATAATGACATTGTGTATTCTAAATTCTATGTAAGAAGTTTATTTGAAAAATATATATATATGTTCTCTGGTCCTGAATAGGGAGCCACAACTATTGCCAGCAACTAACTCACAGACACTTTCCATTTTTAGAAAGTCCTATATGCTACCATTCTCAAAAAAACTACTGAATTTCTGTAATAGCTACAACGTTTGGTAAATATAATATGATGCAAATTCTGCAGTCTTGTGAAGTTTCCCACAAGCACAATGTAACAGTAAAATGTCAGCTACAAAATATTTGTTGAAACACTAAAGTCTTGCTTTTACATTTTTTGCTTAAATGTTAATTAACATTTGAATAATGATATTCTATATTGTCTCCTCTCAAAAACAGAGAAATATAGGCAAAAGATAAGTGAAGAAAGACAGCATATTTCTCTACAAGTTTATTCTGTAGACTTTATTCAATCTTTCTTAAATTGAATTTGCTATTTTTTATCTTCTTTGTCAGTATTGGATTTTCAGGTGTCTGGGGGGTTGGCAAAAAGGGAACAAAGTAAACAAATACTGATAATTTATTTTGCTAGTTTTTGCTTCTTTGCTTTAATTTTCTGCTAAAATTTTCAATCATGAGTGGTGATGAATGGGAGAATGTGATGGAACATCATACCAGATGGGATATGGACCTTTTGTCAAAGTTGAACATGTTCAGCTGACCTGCCTGGATATTGCTATACTGCTGAAAGCTTGTACTGCAAAGGTTCATTGCCACAGGAATAAAGAAACATGAGGCCCTACAGAAAGGTACAAATACTGCAATCAGGAACTGACTCTCAGACAGGAATCTGAGAAAGGAATTCAACCTGAGTTTCAAATATTTGTCCTTCGGGATTGTAATAAGAGGTCTTATTGCCTTCCAGTCACGTTTTAGTCGAAGCCTGATCTGTGGGCGGTGTTCTAAGCAAACCTACTGGATGGATCCTTCTGGGAATACATCTTATGCAGACAGACTGAGTGGTTTTAGGTGGTGAATTAGATGACGAACTTTCATGGTAATGTCAAGAATAATGGATTTCAGCATGTTTCCTACTGATTACTAAACAAAATGTAGATGTCCACTTTTATTGTGGACATCATCCTATGTCTCCTAGTCTTCCTTGAACTATCAACATTTTCTGCAATTAGAATCCTGTGCTTGAGTAAAGCCCAGGAATGGTCTTTGTTTATTTGATGACTTTTATCCAATTATGCATAAATGAATTCTAATTGATCCTAATATTCTTACTAGTGCAGTCCAACAATTTATGTGCTCCACTGTGTGTGAACATAAAGTATGGTAGGAAAAAAAAAAAAAAATAGAAGTTAAATAATGGAATCTTCATACTATCTGCTATTATTAGGCTCAAATTGTCCAGCCTGAGGTGACATCTTTGGTCACCTGCTGGGTCATGTATCTACATCCAGGCATCATTTAAACATGTTATTAAATATGCCAAATATCTTTGTGTTCTATCCGTTTTTTAAACATGAGTATATATCCCCCAGGTATTCGTTGTGTGTATGGTCCTATGTGAGACAGTAGCAGCATGGGACAAGATGAAGAAAGAGGACTGTATCTGACAGAGTAATTTAAAAGGAGTTGTTCACTTGACCAGAGTACTGGACACCTGCCTGTGGTGGTATGCTTTAAAAGTATTTCTTTCACCTTAAGCAGCTTTGATCATATGGAAGATAGTGGAAGGTAAGTAAACAGAGCACAGAACATCTGTCTCATATCTAGAGAAAGACTTTAGAAACATATGTGTTTGTACAAAGTGGTTTGAAAAATTCTCATGATCTTGAGCCTGTACGTGGCACTGACTTTTGTTCAGGCAAGCATGAAACTACAGTATGAACATTTTATTCTAATACTGATTAGTGGAAGTGGTATCATCAGATGGTCAATGGGAACTTTCCCTGGAGGGCTGAATACAGTTTTACCTCAGCCCAGGCTCAGTTGAGTCAACTGGAAGAAACTGAAGGGAATATGCCTGTATGTGATCCGGGAGAGTTCAGCAGAGATTACAGGCACACTTGCTCTATGGAGCATAAGAACTTAGAAGACAGGAAGGAGACAGAGAGAAGATGACATTGCTGTAGTTTTCATGGTTAAATGTAAAATATGATCACATACTAAGTTCTTAGCAAATGCAACCTTAGCCTTCACTCATGTATTATCTTCATTATTTTACAGTTTTAGTTTTCATTTTTATGACAAAGCTTTGCAAATATGAGTGCTCTTTAACTGAAGGTTGATAGTTTTGCTGAAATCCAGTGCAGTGCTTTTGGAGTACATTTTTGTATTTGTCAGTCAACAGTAACTTGTAACTCAAATCTGCTTCCACTAAATGATGCTTAAATGAATTGCCTTTACTGTAGCATAGCAACTTATTTATCCAGTCTTCACTGTTTTCAGCCTGTCTCTTTATCTATCCCTTATTACATCTAGTATCTGAGTGTCTGATAATCTTCTGTGGATGTTAGCCTGACAACACCCCTGTCAGGTAGGAAGCATTATTCTCCCATTTTATAGACATAGGGAAAACCGGGATTGTACAAGGTCACAGAGGAAGTCCTGGGGTGAGCTGAACATTTGGTGCAGGCCTTTGGGTTCTAGATATACTGATGTGTATACTAAATTAGATTTACTAATCAGGCTGTGTAAGAATAGCAAATGTGGATAGCTTCTGTTTTTGTAAGTAATAGTCTTCAACTACTTGTAGTGGTTGTGTCTGTTTATTCTTTTCATATCTAATTCCATAGACTACTTAAGTATTATATGAATTACACTAATTACATAAAACTTAAATTTTTCATCCAGATTTTTTATTTAAAACTATGTTATTTAATTTCCTTAACATTATATACCAACGTTCATCTGTAGATTTACAGAGAATGAAGCAAAACTATTCTGCATTTACTTCGCCCAACATTTCTGTAAGAAGAAAATATGTAATGAGTCTGGCAGGGCAATTCAGGGTGACGTAATAGTGATGAAAAAGCCCCCAACATTCCAGTGATATCACACAAAATGATGAAAACCATGTTTTGTATTTAAGACTGGAGTGGTGTTTAAGAATTCAAACGGCTGGTTTTGGCAGATATCTAATTGTAATACTGTAGCATCGCTGCAGGCAATTTTCTTTGATTTAATTAGATGAACTGTGGTATTTTTTTTCTTTTTGCAAAAAGGCTTTATTATGTAGAAATGAAATATGTATAAATTTAATTTTTAATCTTGTCACTACAGAGTAGGAAGGAATAAGCTGATTCTTTTAATTTACCCTCTTTGTTTAAGAAAAAAATTAAATTAATCTTATCACAAATGTTTATGAGTAATTGATTTGAATTTTGCACTCCAGTCAGAAGTGATAGAGTTAAGATTGCTCTATGTTTCTTCTGAATTGGAATTACTGCAACCATCTTTCAGCGTGTAAACACAATTTGAAGCCTCAATTATGTTATTTTTCCTCCAGACTATGTTACTATTACCACTTAAATCAGAGTTTGGACTATGAAATAGATCAATCCCAAAGATTTACTCTACAACTTTTCTTTCTGGATTTTTCATTTGTCCTTTTTTGTTTGGATGATTTTTATTTTTGTTTTGGGTTTTTTGTTTGTTTGTTTGTTTTACATATTTCTATTAAATTTAAGTCCAAAAAGTAATTTTTCACCACAGATTCTTTTAAGTACTTATTTCAGGTTCTTTTTGTGGGCCAAATCCAGAAGAGATAATTTAAAGAAATTTGTAAGCAATCATAATTAAAGGTAATCAATACTAATCACGGGGTTATATGTCATCACTTTTCAGGCAATTCCCCACTGATTGAAATCAGTTGGCCATTTCAGTTTCCCAGATCTGAGCACAATCTTGTAACATCTGATATCTAGATCATGCTATTTATTAATTTCTTAGATTAGAGCTGCTTTCAAAATCCTGTGGAACCATACTTGTTTCTCTCTAGGAAGAATCCTAAATCCAAAAATTCAACTTTATGGATGGGAATTAAAAGTTTCCACCCCCTTCTTTGGCAGCAACATTTAACATTTTTCTCTGTGTTTTAAGATGGCTGATTCAGGATCTCTTGAAATAAAGGATAAAACATCCACTGAAGCTGAGGCTTTCCCTTGTGTTTAAGCTGTGGCTTTTACTCCATGAAACCTCTTTTTTTTTTACCAACCTGACAAAGCTGTTTTCTTTCCAGTGGCAGTGGGGATGGAAGGACAGTTAATTGAGTTATCGTCTGCTGTCAAATTGCTACAAAAAGGGCATGGAGTATTTGCATCTTTTTTTTTTTATTTTTTTCTTTTTGGCTTGTCATTGAAAAGTGTTGATGCACTTGAAGTTCTTGTCTGATACAAATTTTAAAAGCAGAGAAATGCACAGTGATTAACACAGCTCAGTCAAGGCCGTATAGGTCAGGTCTATGCTCAGATGAAGTATCAGATAACTCTTTTTCCTTTCTATAAATACTTCTAGGGGGTAAAATAATAGAAAATTCATCTTGAATTGTGTTTATGTTTTTCATAATGATGAAAGTGATAAGATCACACTCTAGTCAGAACAGAAAGATTTTTTTTAGATTATTTTTTATTTTCTCCAAAAGAACTCACTTTTCAGTGGACTTGAACTCTTCATAAGAGGAGGAGATTTCTTTGAATTTATGATTTTTTT